>VXBX01004998.1:38821-60102 GCA_013400415.1 Scytalopus superciliaris
AATAGGAAAATGGAAAAGTTCTAAATTCAAAGTTAGATTGTACACCATTTCTGGAAATTTTTTTGAGAGTTTTTTTGTGGTTATTCCTGAGCATACCCTGTACCTTCAAATAGGAGTGCTGGATAAAAAAATGTCAACATTTAAAAGGATAGAAAAGAGGTTGAAAATAGCATTTATAGCAGTAGTTTCAGACTGAGCTTTCTGTAATGTGGATGGTACTGTTGCAACTTCCCACTGCTCCTGTATCACTTTGGTTAAACCTGGCAAGTAAAGGATACACAGACGGTGATGGGCATTTTATTTACTTTCAGGTTATTTGAATTCAATTAATAAAAAGATCAGAAATATGGTATTTTTCTCTCTCATAAGGATATTCTAAGGGCAGATCATTATAGGTTATAAAGTGTTAGTTTGAGGTTGTCGTAAATGTATCTTCTTTTGCTTTTACTATTACATCAGTACCCTACATTTTGAGAAATTCTGCTATTGAAATTTTAAATAGGATATTTGCTCTCCTCTCTTATATTCTGATAAAAATAACTATTTGTTATCTGATTTAGCATCCATGGAAATAGGGCAGTTGAGATCTCAGAACTCTCTGAAATGATCCTAGTGAACTTGTATAATTTCATTCCAGAACCAAATAAGACAATCACAATAGTTTTGTTTGGTGTGTTTGTTTATAACAATCAAAATTAGAAGCTTACCTTTTATTTAGGAAACATTAAAGAGGAGATTGAAGAATGCAAGTGTATCTGTCTGCGTATGTCAACTAGTTTCATGTCTTTATTAGGAAGATGATGTAAAGCTACTTTTGGTAACTGCTACCTCTAAAATTTTTGAGTATGTTCTTTGCTACTGAACATCTTACAGGCCATTCTTTCTTAAAATTAATAGTTCTGCCTTTTATGACACTCTGTTGCTGACTATGCATTACTCCTGGTATCTCCTCTATTTTTCATCACAGAATCAAGGGAAGAAAAGCCATATATTGCTGATATTTAGTGTAGTTTCATAGTATCATGTAGAATTTTTGGTTTTCCTTTGCTTAGGAACCTTTTTTCCCAGTGAAACCACAAAATCTCTTTAGTCCAGGGCAGTAGATTGTACTGTCTCTAATTCTTTGACTTAATCTGAAAGGAAACAGGCTCTGAGCTGTAATTAAGGCATGGTGTCACCACAGGTTGTTGCAGTGTGGCATAGGATTATGTTGCTTCTACAAACTTGTATTGTGGCGTCTGCTGGAAAGAATCTCCTGTTGTTTGGTGGTGATAAAATAAACTAAACAAATGAACAAATCAGCCAACAGGCCTACAAAAGTGGAGTGTTTTTTAGAGAATACAGTGAGAGTTTTCAAACTTTGGTTCCTAAATTTAGCTGTTTAGATTTAGCTTTAGAGCTCAAATGCCCAATTCAATTGCATTTATATGTCAAGATGCACTGAAAATATCAGCAATAATAAAATACAGACATGAGAGCAGAAATTTTTACAAGTGGTTGAAATGCACTTAAATATTGAGCATCTTGAGAAATCTTTCAATAATGTCAAATTGCTTTAATATATGTAAAGGTTTTTAAGAGGCCAAACAATATTCAGTACTGTTTACTATGTGTCTGAAATTAAAGAATACGGATTTTGAATTCCTGACTATATTTTTCCTTTTTGAAGAGTCCTAAAAGGATTTGGAAAATTTCAGAAATATTGTTTTTGTAGCTGTTTTCCTGTCCAGTTTAATAGTAAATCTGGCTATCTGGGATGACTGAACAAACAATAATGCTAGAAATTTGTTGATATTTTATACTAGTTTTGACTTTTATTAATGACCCAAATGGTATATGGTTGTTGCTTATACTGATAATCTATATGGCCCAATATACAAAACAACTTGGTTTTATGCTGCTGAGATTTATGGGCATTCTGGTGGTTCTGATGAAAAATTACAAATGTCCATGAAATATGTCAGCTCTGCCTGGATGTTTATATAGAAATAATCCTCTACTAACCATAGACTTTTCATCAGGTGTGAAAGTGGGGTAAAGGGTAGGACAGAAAAAGAGTTATTATGGCATTTGTCAGTAATGTATCTAATCTTGAGAGGCTGTGCAGATGGATATGCAGATGTGTGAAGACAGAAGATTATCTTTCCATCACTTCAATTAATCTCCAGAGTAGGTGGTAATGTCTGACAGGGGTTAAAAGCTGCCCCAAGGCCTTCCCTTGTACACCATTGCTGACAGCAAAATAGAGACCAGCCTTTTATGTGCTGCATGGAAAATGAGATCTGTGTTAACCTCTATTCAGACATAGAAAAAGTGAGTAATTATAATATTTTTCTCACACATTTCTTACTGTGAACTGGAACTATTTCTGTACATGTAGTGATCAGGCAGAAAGTATCTGGCTTAGTTAATGATTCCCACTGAAACTCTGTGAGTCTGGTTTACTAACGTGTTGTGGCTTTTTTGATGAAGACAAAGTAGTTAAATATTTGCCATGGTGTTTATAGTACTTTGCTTTACATATCTCTTTGTACAAATCATTTTTGTTGAAACCCCCAAACAGATTATTTTCATGCTACTGTATATAGTACATATTTATGAAACATACAGAAATTAATATTACTCTATATACACACAGGGAAAAACAATTTTGTATTTCAGCAGTCAAATGAATGATCTACTCTTAGTTACCATTTTAGTAAAATTGCAGAAAGCAGTGACTCATATTATAGTTGCTTGAGGCTTCTCATCCATCCACTCTCACGGATTGTTTTTCAAAATTTAATCAGCAGTCAAATGTAGTATAGATCACAAAATAGATTACAAAGCTGTCTTACAATAACTAACCCTGTATTTTCAATCTCTATGGAACAGTGATTGGGAATTGGAGCACTGTTCAGAGAGGAATTATGTGAGAGAGGGCAAACAAATTCATCTCTCTTTCCATTTCATTTGCATTCGTTACGTTCCTTGGTAAGATTCTAAATTCTTCAGAACAAGTGGAGTCTTCTAATATGTGAGTGTATGTGGAAAGTAGCTTCCTGACACAGTTGGTGAGGGAATCTCTTGCTGGTCTTGCTGTTTGTGAACAGAGAAGGACTGGTGGGTGATGTGATGGTTTGATGCCTTCTTGGGCATAGCTGTCATGAAATGATTGTGTTCTCAATTCTTGGAGAATTAAGGAACAGGGTCAGCAGAACTGCTTCTTCGGAATTCTGGAGAGCAGACTTTGGCCTGTTTAAGACATTGGTAGAAAGAGTCCCTTGGGAGGCAGTTCTGAGGGGCATAGGAGTCCAAGAAGGCTGAACATGTTTTAACAGGGAAACCCTAAAGGTGTAGGAGTAGGACGTCCCCATGTGCTAAAAGATGATCCGGCAGGGAACAGAGTCTGACTGAACAGAGATCTTTGGCTGGAACTCAGCGTGAAAAAGAGTTTATGGCCTTTGAAAGAAAGGACAGACAGCTTGGAAGGACTGCAAGTATGTTGTAAAGTTGTGCAGGGAGAAAATTAGAAGGGTCAAAGCCCAACGGGAATTTAATCTGGTTTCTGTTGTAAAAGAAACAAACAAACAAACAAAAAACTTTTACAAATATATTAGCAATAAAAGGAGGGCTAAGGAAACATAGTGACAAAGGATGAGGAAAAGGTACAGGTACTTAATGCCTTCTTTGTCTATGTCTTAAATAACAAGATAGTTGTACTCAGGGTACCTAGCCCCCTGAGCCAGAAGACAAGGATGGGGAGCAGAATAAAACCACCATAATCAAGGAGGAAATGGTTAGCAACCTACTATGCCACTTAAACATGCACATGTCTACAGGCCCAGATAGGATCTACCACAGGGTACTGGGGGAGCTGGCAGAAGTAATCACTGAGCCACTTCCAGGCATTACCAGCTGTCCTGCTTGACTGGGTATGTCCCAGCTGACTGGACATTAGTACATGTGATGCCATCTACAAGAAAGTCTGGAAGGAGGCTCTGGGGAACTACAGGCTTGTCAGCCTGACCTGGGGAAAAGTTGTGGAGCAGATCATCTTGAGTGCCATCATGCAGCATGTAAATGATAACCAGGGGATCAGGCCCAGCCAACACAGGCTTAGGAAAGGCAGGTCCTGCTTGACCAACTACCTCATCTCCTTTAATGACTAGGTGACCTGCTTGGTGGATGAGGGAAAGGTTGTGGATGTTGTTGCCAGACTTTTATAGGGCCTTTAACATTGTCTTCCACAGCATTCTCCTGGGGAAACAGACTTTCAGTGGCATCGATGGGTGTACTTTTTGTCGGGTGAAAAGCCAGCTGGATAACTCAGCCCACAGAGTGGTGGTGAATGGAGTTAAATCTGGTTGGTGAGCTGGGTATTAGTGGTGTTCTACAGGAGTCACTATTGGCACCAGTCCTGTTTAATACTTTTATAAATGATCTTGACAAGGGGATCAAGGGCACCCTTGGTCAGTTTGCAGAAGGAATAGTGATCTGCTGGAGGGTAGGAAGGCTCTACAGAGTGATCTGGACATGCTGGATTGATGGTGTGAGGCTAATATTATGAGATTCAGCAAGGTCAAGCGCTGGGTCCTGCATTTGGGTCACAAGAACCCCACGCAGCACTATGGGCTGAGGGCAGAGTGACTGGAAAGCTGTCTTGCAGAAAAGGACCTGGAGGTGCTGATCGACAGCCAGTTGAATGTGAGCCAGAAGTCGTGTCCAGGTGGCCAAGGCCAATGGCATCCGGGCTTGTATCAGGAATAGTGTGGCCAGCAGGACTAGGGAAAGGGATCGTTCTCCTCTACTCAGCATTGGTAAGGCCACACTTCGAATCCTGTTGGTCAGTTCTGGGGCCCTCACTGCAAGAAAGACATTGAGGTGCTGGAGTGTGTCCAGAGAAGAGCAATGGAGCTGGGGAAGGGTCTGGAGCACAAGTCCTGTGAGGAGCAGCTGAGAGAACTGGGGTTGTTTAACCTGAAAAAAAAGAAGTCTCAGGGGAGACCTTATCACTCTCTCCAACTCCCTAAAGGAAGGTTATAGCCAGATAACTTGGTATGTTCTTCAAAGTAAAAAGTGACTGGATGGGAGGAAACGGCCTCAAGTTGCACCAAGAGACGTTTAGATTGGACATTAGTAAAAATTTCTTCAGTAAAGGTTGGTCAGGCATTGGAACAGGCTACCAAGGAAAGTTGAGGAGTCAGCATCCCTGAAAGTGTTCAAAAATGTGTAGATGTGGCACTTGAGAACATGGTTTAGTGGTGAATATGGTGATACTAGGTTAGTGGTTGAACGCAAAGTCTTTTCCAATCTAAACCATTCTCTGATTCTTTATTTTATAAAGTTGCAAGTATGATGCAGATCTGATCTCTGACAAGGCATCTGTTGCTAGAGAAAACCAGTTATGCTATTTCCTGATCATCACTTTAAATTTTCCTTGCTGGTAACATGTTTATGTTTCACACTTTTCTTGTTTCAGTGCTTGTTGGTACTCTTTCTCTATCCTGTGTAAATAGTGGGTTTTGGTGTTTTCTTTATTATGTTTATGAGAAGTCAGTGTCAGTATGGTTGCATTTTTGAAACTCAGTATGGGCTAGTAGAAATCCAAGTAATTTCATTAACAGCACAACATTTAGAAATGGTTCTGTGAGTATTTCAGGCAGATAGCACTATACAAGGACATTTAAAAGTGTGTAAAATTCAGCATATATGGAAGTGTAATCAGGTCACATATAATGACCACTCTCCCAAGATATCTTTAAGGTAATATCTCAGATTCACAACTTTAAAAGCACTAGCTCTGCATGCAATTCAAGATATTTATGAACATAGTTAAAACTAAGATTAAAATGTTATAAGAATGTACAGAATTAAAGATGCTTTTGGATTTCCCTGGGCTCTTTCAAGGTCAAAGAGAAAGTTTTGTAAGAGAAAATATCATACACTTGGTTGCTAGGCAGTTGCCACTAATTGTGTTTCTAGGATGATGCTGCACATTCTTAACAGGGCAAAGCAAACAGAGGTCTTTATATAATGGTGAATCGATTTTTGACACTAGCTCCTTAGAACAAAGGCCTCTAACTTTTGGTTATTCTTTCTGTGTTCCAATAGTTTGCAGTCATGCTGCGTGGGAATCAGATCCTTGCTGTGGCTAAATCTGTTTATTTGAAATAGTATATCTGCACTGAAGAGTATGCACTGCTCTTTGGCTTTGGGTGAGGAACAAACATTTGATAAGCATTTCCAAAATGCCCTCTTGGGAAAAATCCCATTCCCTGATTAAGTCACTATGGTACTATCGAATGCAAATACTATTAAGAACTAAGTGTGGAAATAATCAGGATGTTCCACGGAGCAAAACCTACTGAAAGTGGAAAGTAAATTATCCAAGGTAAAATGGTGTCTGGTATGTGAAAAATTGGATTTTGTGCATTTCTAAAATGAAATCACAGTGGCCTATTTGGGCAAATGTTTTAAGTGCTTATTGTAATTTTGATGCTTAATGTTTTCTTTTTCTCTAATGTGGAGCATTTTAAAGACATCTAAAACAGTCATCTCCTTCCATCACCACTGTCTTGAATATCTGGTCTTATTTAAATTTTATCGAGATGAACATGAAAAATCAGTACTCATTTTGGAAAATCTTGTCCCTGGGCTATAGTTATCTTTGGCTTATATATTAGGTATATAGTTGGGACTTATGTAAAATCAATAATTTATATGGAAGGGATCCTTATCTTTACTCCACTGAAGCACTGAATGTAGCCTATTATGCTGAGATGAATGAATACTGACATCAGCTACATTCTGGTGTAGGTAGAGGGTTTCTGTCACCATCTGTTGTGGCATGAATCATGTTTTCCTTATGATTTTATGGGAGAATAAAAATAACAGGAAAGAGAAAATGAGGAGAAAAATAAGGGGAAAAAAAGTAAGAGGATTCATCTGGTTAAGAAAGGAGTACTGCTTGTCTTGGTTTCTTTTACTGGCACTTTTGTACAGCCAGCTGATTTTCACCAGCTTGGGAAAAAGTGAGGGTAGTGTTTATCCTGCTATGGAAGCACAGAATAGTTAAGGTTGGAAGAGACCTCTGGAAGTCATCTGGTCCAACCCGCTGCTCAAGCAGGGCCACCAAGAGCCAGTTATCCAGGACGATGTCCAGGTGGTTTTGTAATATCTCCAAGGAAATATTATACCGCCTCCTCTTTCAGCAACCTATGATTTCTTGATTACCCTCACAGTGAAAAAGTGTGACATCACAGGTAGCAACACAGGTAGCATCCTGTGTTTCATCTTTTGCCTGTTGCCTCTGGTCCCATTACTGGGCTCCACTGAAAAAGTCTGGCTCCATACCCTTTGTACTTTCCTGTCTGGTGGTTGTACACAGAGATGGGTCCCCCTGAGCCTTCACGATAAACAGTCCTAGCACTTAGCCTTTCATCATAGAAAGTTATCAAGATGGTGAAGCATGACTTACCCTTGGTGAAGCAATGCTGACTACTCCTGATGACTTTGTTATCCTTTGTGTGCCTGGAAATGGTTTCCCTGATTAGTTATTTAATCTCCTTCCCAGAGACTGAGGTGAAGCTCGTTGTTCCCTGGGTCTTCTGTCTTGCCCCTTTTGAAGACATGTGCTTTCCTGTAGACCTCAACCTCTTCTCCCAGTTGCCATGATCCTTCAAAGATTATTTAGAGTGATCTTGCAATGACATCAACCAGCACCTTTCTCAGACAGAAACTTTTTCTAGTGTGGAATGCACTCCCAAGCCCTGGTTACTTCTTGCAATAGAAATGCCAAGGAAATAGACAGCTCATAAAAGCTCATTGGGATTTTGAGCCTCTCTGGTTATGTTTCTGAATTTTTTAGGAGTTTTGACTATGAATAAGAATGATGCTATGATTTTTTAATGTGTACTGTTCATGTAAAAGGAATAAAAACCCCCACTGTGTGAGAGAGTGTGTGTATAGTGTACACACATGCACACACTTCCTTGTAAATGTGAATTTTTAACCATTTTGCTTTCCAATAAGCCTTCCTGTCAGCCAGCCTATGATATCTTCAAGATTGTGTTTATGTGCATATTTATTTAATTCAATTTTTTATTACTTTTTATGTATAGAGACCAGCTCTCAAGCATGTTTGGGTTCCTAAATAACATGTACTGGTCCATATGACTGTAGAGAATAAGCTTCTCTGAAAGTCACAGAGATATTATTCTGCCCCCAGGGCAGTTTTGATGAGTATTATGCATTAAGGTATGGGACTTTTACACTGAATTTTAGTTAAACAGCTCGTTGAGCATGAATTTTCCTTCACTTCTGTCAATTAAAATTCTTTTTTCAGTGTGACTATTTTATTTTTATCCTGTGTTCTAGTGTGGTGAAGTGTTTGTGGAGTGAGGCTTCTCGTTAAACAAAATGTATCGTTATTACAGTGAATCAAAACGTTAGCAAAGTTTCCCAAAGTGCTTTCTACCAACAGGCAGAGGAAAGCATTACATGCAAGCAACACCCACAAGCCATCAGTCTTTACAAACTGGCATAATCACAGTTTACTTTCCTGGATAGTTTGAGATAATGTCTTCCTGCCTTGCCCAGAACAGATACGTAGGTGGCTGAATGAAGTAATGTTCTAGAAAGCACTGTCTGTGGAATAAATCCTCCACACTACCTGAATGACAAGCTGTTAGCTTATATACAGGTTATTTTTAGTTTTGAAAAAAAGAAATCAACAGTATTGATCACTAAAGAAAGACAGGCTTTTAGAAGAAAATTAAAGTGAACAACCAGCATTATTATTGCTCTTTAACTGTCATTGGCTCTTAGGCAACTATCAGTAGATGCATATGGAATGGCTACTGTCAAAGTGTACCAGCAATTAAATTCCATTAGGAGACTTCCAAAATTCATTAACCCAAGAAGAGGACAGACCAGTACCACTGCCTTTCTCTTCTGCTACTAGGAACTGCTGCAAAAGATGGAGTGGCCAACATGTGATAAAATTAAGCCACAGAAGCTACTTAGAGTCAAGAACCTTCAGGAATCCCAAGCCATTACATTTTCTAGGCAGCAAGGTCCACATAAAGGAGTGAACTGCCACTGTGCTTGTGTTGACTAATGTAGCTATGACTCTGTAAAGGGTGACATTCCTGGGGTCAGACTGATGTACGCATACCCCAATTTCATATTAATAGCCCTTCACTGTATTTGTTTTTTCTTGTTTTCAAGGTTTCCAGGTTCCTTGTTTTCATGCAACCTCCATGATGTCCCACTCTTCATCTATTCTGTTTTGATTTTGACTGTTCTGTTTTTGAAACTATGTATTACTGGGGACATATCCATCAGTATTTTCATAAAGGTCCCTGTTCAGAGTGCTTTTGGATGTTAAATGTTTGCAGGCTAGCTGCCAGCAGACCAATACCTGGCTCTGAGACCACTGTCACTGGCAAATCTTTGAGTTTCACATAGGGTATACCTGTCTTAAAGTGAGAAAGAGAATCTTTGCACAAGACATAGCAGGGCTTATTGAAAGAGCTTTAAAGTAGATTTGAAGGGGGAGAGGAATAAAATCAGGCTCACTGGAGATAAACCTGCAGATGGCATGCCCAAGCTTGAGGGACGGTGTGCTAGCGAGGTCCTTCAGTCTTCTGTGTAAATGGATATAGGGAATAAACATACATGCAGCAGCAAAGATGCGAGGGTTACTGATGTGTCAGAAACAACAGAAGCACCTGAGACTGGTCATATAGGAATTAAGGCTTCTCCCATGGAAAAAGTGGTAAGATCAACAGCCCAACTGAAATACACCTACACTAATGCATGCAGCATGGGAAACAAAAAGGAGGAGCTGAAAGCCATGGTGCAGCAGGAAATCTATGACATAGTTGCCATCAGGACAATGTGGTGAGGTGATTCACACAACTGGATGCCTGTAAACTCTTCAGAAGGGTTGGCAAGAAGGAGAGGTGGAGAGGTACCCTGTATGTTAGGGAGTGGTTTGATTGTCTAGAGCTTAATGATACTGATGGTAGGGTTGAGTGTTTATGGGCAAGTATCAGGGCAAGGCCAACAAGGCAGATATCATGGTGAGAGTCTGTTATGGACCACCCAACCAGGATGAAGAAGCAGATGAAATATTCTATAAACAGCTGGAGGTAGTGTCACAATCACTAGACCTTGTTCTCATGGGGCATTTCAGCTTACCAGATGTCTGCTGGAAATACAACGCAGCACAAGTCTTATGAGGAGCAGCAGAGGGAGCTGGGGGTGTTTAGCCTGAAGAAAAGGAGGCTCAGGGGAGACCTTATTGCTCTCCGCAACTGCCTGAAAGGAGGTTGTAGTGAGGTGGGAGTTGATCTCTTCTCCCAAGTAACAAGCAACAGGACAAGAGGTTATGGCCTCAAGTTGTGCCAGGGAAGGTTTAGATTAGAGGTTAGAAGAAATTTCTTTACTGAAAGGGTTGTCAAGCATTGAAACAGGCTGCTCAGGGAAGTGATTAAGTCACCACACTGGAAGTATTTAAAAGACATTTAGCTAGGGCACCTGGGGACAGTTCAGTGGTGGACTTGGCAGTGCTGGATTGACAGTTGAACTTGATGATCTTAAAGGTCTTTTCAAACTTAAACCATTCTCTGATTCTACAAGAGAAGCCTGAGCTGTGTAAGATACACTGCAGATCATTTGAAACATCCACCTCTTGCTTTAATCCAGGAAGCTGCAACTGGTGGTCTGTGAGGATAGAAAGCAAGGTGTGTCATTATACAGTGTATTCCTTTCCTTCTCAGCAGTCATTAAGTTTTTTTGTCTCCTTAAAGGAAGAGACAAAGGGAGATGGAAGGGTGCGAAGTATTTCTAGATTTAGAAATTTCCTTATCTAGAGAAGAATTCCTAGAAAATCTTTTGCTTATTTATTATTTATCCCTTTATCTGATGTGTACAGGAGGGTGGCATCAGCTGAACCCACAGCATTAATCTTATAGTAGTTTGGGGGTAAAAGATTGCTACATCAATATGCTCAAGTTATTTTGATGGTAAGTCATATGTCAGATCATGAGACATGATTCCAAATGTTAGTGAAGTGACCTTTCAACTGACAAATGGCACAACCTTCAACTTTTAATGGTTTTCTGGGAAGCTTATGTCCAGCTAGTCATTTTCACATATTTGGAAATAGGGAGAAAGTGCATTGTTTTTTATCTGGTTTATCTATCACATCATATGAGCTAGTTAGAGAATACTGAGGTAATTACTAAATAGATTTGTAACCCACATTTTGTACTCAGATTATGCATTTATTGTAGTGTGTATCTTTCTTGTTAATGATGGTACTTTTGATACTTATAATAGATATGAGTAACCTTCATATATTATGTTTGGACAACTTGTTTGAATTGAAGCAAAGAGGTTAAAATGTCAACTTTGAATTTAACCTATTCACATCAGGCCCCTCAAAATCAGCAAAATCTATCTTTGGCATGAACAGTCTTTGAATCAAGCCTAAAATAATTAAGGCGTATAACTTAATTACTTATAATTTTCTTCGTAATGAGTCACCTCTTCCTTTTTATTTTGGGGGGGAGGCAATACATATACAAATCATACATATTCGTTCTCACAAGCCATGTATTTGCTTTAACGTTATAGTACAACCCAAGTTAAAAGAATTTATAGACTCTTAGATAACTCCATAATGACAAATCATGAGACTTATTTATCCTCTAGTGTACTATACAGTTCATTTACTGCTCCATATATGATAACATGAGTACAGGTTCATAAAATACTTCTTTTAAGAAATCAAGAGAGAATGAAAATAAGTTTGGCTGAAGTATTGTATGTATGCACCCCTTGTGCCCAGCCCAGCTTTCTCACCAGTTTAAGATGATACTTCTCCAACTTTCAGTGACAGAAAGAAGACCTGCAGCATACACACTACAGAAACAGGGAGCATTTTGGCATACTTATTAAGACACTTTGTTTTGCAGATAATGAGAGCATTGCAAGCTGCTTGAGTCTTTTGTCTAAAAATTCCCACCAGAGGCTCTTGTGGTTTGCCATGGCTTTCAGTGACTGATTCCTGTGGAGCCTAAGACTGGTTTAACAGTTATGGTCAGCTGTTTCTTGTGCTCGTTGGTGCCTGTTTTGCTATCAGTGGGCACCTTGCCAAAGTTCTGAGAAATCCACTGGCTTTAGGTGTCCTTCCCTTCACTCTTGTCTTTGTGGTTGTAGTTTTGATCTGCTTCTCTGTGGTTGCAATTTTGATCAGCTTCTCATGGAAGAGAGCTGTCATTTTGAAGCACATCACATGATGACAGATTAGCTTGCATTGCCCCATCCTGGCTAGAAGTGAAATGGAACTAATGGCCGGCATATGGAAGCAGAATGCACAGCCATAGCAGATGAAGTGCATCAGACCTTTCTGTGTTTGAAATTTTCAACAAGCCAATAATCACTAGTAATTGATATTTTTAAATTAATGTTACGGTGTATGTTACAAACTATAATAGCAAATTTTTCATTTTTGATGGTTATTAGTCATATAATAAATTTAAAACTCTTCAGTTCTCAACACTTGCAGCTTTTTTCTACAAGCCAATGCACAGCAAGAGGCAACCAAGATTATATATGCAGATCAGCCAATCACAGTGGTTATCCTTTAAATCAACAGAAAGGAGAAGAAAACTATTTGGGCAGGCTTAACAAACAGTTGGAAAGTGGTCCTGTCTCAGATGACCTGCAGTATTTTCATGTGGTCTGTTTGGGTTTTTTTGTCTGTATTGTTTGTTTTCCCTAATCTTATTTAGTTTAACACAGTCTTGTAAGTCATGAGGAAAAAACTGAGGGTGGGGCTGGGAAATAGGAAGAGCGTTTCATGTAAGCCATTCATGTCACAGAATGCAGATGGATAACAATGTCTTGAATCTTGGAGTGTCTTTCATCTAAATAATCATGAAAGGACACTAATGAGGAAAGTCCCAGTTTTGAAGTGGAAACTGCCCTGTGTTTAGTATAAATAGCTGAGAAACAGCCCTCCCTAGAATAATAGCTGGGAACCCATAACATATTTAGAAATATATTAGATTTGTTTTTAGAATTCTGAGTGTGGATATCACGAATCTCTGTGTTACCAGGATTCATCTGTACCACTTCTCCCTGGATCATCCAGCAAAAGCATCACTTGAAGACTTTTGTCTGGAACAGATCTCTGATCTCTTGGAGGTCTCAATATGTGATAGTTTGATGAAATACAGAAACAGGTCTTTGTGACAGCCTGGTGCCTAGAGAGTACTCTGACCAGAGTGGTTCACTGTCCTGCTAACTTTCCTTCTGTTTCTGGCTCAGTGAATCTCAAGTTCTTTTTTGTAGTGTGAAGCAGCTTCAATGTAAACAAAACAAAAAAGGTGGACTAGTGGGGTTGGAAAAAAAATTAAAAAGCAGCACAACATCATCATTGCTGCTGATAGATTGTTTCCAAAGCTTTCTGTGTTCCTTTGGTTTCTTCTTAGATTTTTAAGGAGATGAGAGAGTATGAGCATTTTGGAAGGCACAGGAGCAAATGAGAGGATGTCTCCTCACAGCCTGAGGATTTAAGCATTCTTAAGGATTCTTAAGCATTACAAGGATAGGAAATAGAACATGATCCTCAGTCCCTAGCATTTGTTATTGTCTAGGCAATTTTCCACTCAGTGTGTGCAGGCCAGGTACTTGAAGTCCAGGTATCTTGCAGGGAATCGAGGTTCCACCACATGGACTAGCCTGAAAGCAGATGATGTGGTATTTAGCAGTTAGCACCTAAGACTCCTTTTGAATTCAGCCCTGAGCCTGTATGTATTTGGATTGGTTGTTTTTCCCTGTTTCCGGTATCAGAAGTAGTGCTGTGAATTCTGATACCATAAGTCAGTGGACAAACCAGCCTAATGAAATCCCTTTATTTCCATAGAAATTTCAGAAGCAGTTTTTCATGCATGGTATAGGTAACCAAGTGTACTTTTATCTGAGAATGTGCACCATTGAACTCCTCAGTTACAGAAAGATAAAGTGGTACTTTTGAATGTTGCTTCTGTCACTTTGATCTCAATGTGAAGTCTATCTCAGTCTCAAATCTTTGTTTTGCTTTTGAGCTTGTTTCCCTCCTTGCTTAGAAAGTATTTTTTGTTTGGTTTTATATAATTATCTCCACTAACAATTATAGCATTTAGAAATGTCCTTTGTTTTTTGTTGTTAATTTGGTTTAATTTAGTTGGTTTTAATTTTAATTAGAAAGGGATATCTTTGTAAGAATCTTTTGTATTTCCTTTAGAGAGACAATTTTTGTCCTGTACAGACGAGGGTTCTGGAAAAGCAGAGATTGTTATTTATACAAATCCATGTAGTTGGTAGTAGTGAACTTGAAAATCCAAACAATGCTGCCCCTTGCTTTAAGAAACCAGTTCCACAGTAGAGATATTAGACTCTTACTAGAATTGTGATATGAAAGATACCACCTTTAATCACCACCCTGTAAAAGCAAGCAGGACACAATCCATAGGAACATGAAAGCATGTCAATTTGGGGTACAAATACAGCATTCAAACTATAATGGGAGGAAGAGATGTCTGTGTTAAAAGCATCTGCTACAGACTTTTCACAAGACAAATCTAGTTGCTGGTTTCCAGTGCTATTAAAGGTTTAGAAAAAGTTGTTTCCCGGCTCTGTCAATCTAATAATGTTCTCCAAACTTTGCCTTGCTTAAAAAAACAAAGACCAATAGTTTACATCTCAGGCTGCAATGAAGTACTTCAAACACACAATATGACTTACTGTGTTCATTGCATAACTAATATTGTAAATTAATTACACTATTTTTGATATAGAGAGGTTTAACACTGAATTAATAATATTAATTCTCTGAAGATAAGTAGAAAGATACTTATTTTCTTTTAAAACTCCAAAAAGAAATTTATATTTAGGAAATTGTCTTTGAGGAAGGTCAATTAAAGACAATGAGCATTTGCATTTGGTTTCATGTGCAGATTGCCATTGTGATTTATACTGTTGAAATTACATCTGAAAGACCAATCAGCAACTCTAAACACAAGGCTTTTTAAAAGTGTGGTAGGGTACAAGATGGCTCATCTATGGGTTACATTCAAGAGTATTTAGGAAGTCTCTGTAGCACAGAGTAGCATATTGGTAGAACTAATCTGTTGTGGTTTTACCCCAGCAGGCAGCTAAGCCCCACACATGCTCACTCACTCCCCATCAGTAGGATAGGGGAGAGAATTGGAACTGTAAACTTGTGGATTGAAATGAAGACACTTAATTGGCAAAGCAAAATCCCCATACACAAGCAAAGGAAAACAAGGAATTCATTCACCATTTCCCATCAGCAGACAGGTGTTCAGCCATCTCCTGGGAAGCAGGACTCCATCACACATAATGCTTACTTGGGAAGGCAAATGCCATCACTCTGAACATTCCTTCCTTCTTTGTTCTTCCGTCAGGTTTTATATCTGAGCATGACTCCGTATATTGAGGAATATTCCTCTGGTGAGTTGGGGTCAGCCGTCCTGACTCTATCCCCTCCCAACTTCATGGGCCTGCCCTGTGCGGGGTCAGGATTTGGACTCTGATGATCCTTGAGGGTGCCTTCCATCTCAGGATATTCTAGTCTAGTCTATCTCCTTGTGCACCCACAGCACACTGGCAGGTAGGGTGGCATGAAAAGTAGAAAAGACTTGGACTCTGTGCAAGCACTACTCAGAAATATGGAAGACATCTCCGTATTATCAGCTCAAAACATAACCCCATAGCTACTGTGAAGGTATTTCATTCAGTCCGAGCCAAAACCAGCACACCTATGTGGGAAGAGAACTGGAGAGACCTCACTGGTCTCACCAACAGAGCCGATAACTAGCAGATAATGTTTCATGAGCCTTTTTAAAGCCCTGTTTAAAATCTGCTTCCTAGTAAGTTAGTGTAGTGAGATTTGTGTTACCAGACTCTTTTTTTTAACCATTATATTCCTGTTTATGCAGACAAGCTTCACTTTTGAAGGCTGGTAGTGAGTGAGGATGGAGAACGATCCATTTATTTATGTTGTCTTAAAATGTGCAGTAAAGAATGACGTTTAAATTGTTTTGGGGGAGGTGAAGGGGGAGGAGAACAGAAGGGTAGGAGAGGCAGCAGCACTCTCATATTAGAAATTTGAAGTTACTTAATGGAGACTAAAACAGTGAGAAAAGTAAAAAATAAGCAGCAAACTGTCTAAAGATTTTGAAGAGGAATTTTCATAAGGCTTCATTTGATATAGTTTCAAATTTACATTGAGTGACCAATATTACTAATGCTAAATATGGTTTTCATCTGAAAGTCTTTTCTGATAATCTTATGCGCTTTTTGTATCAAGTGTTTTAATGCATAAGTACTCACACAAGGGACTCAACCGTCTCAATATATTTGGGCATTAGAGCATATTTTTTCTTTGAATGGTTTAATTCTCTGTCCTGTGGTGGTCGGATGGTGGTCTTCAGTAAAAGCTTTCTAAAGACATACAGTTTGTAATGAGGGAGAACACATTGTATAAACCCAAGTAAAATATTTGGGGAGAAGAAGTGAGACAGGAGGAGAAAAAGGATCCAACTTAGAGAACATGTTCCCAGGACTTACTCCACATACTGAAGCTTCTCTGTTCTGAGGGTCTTTGACTTCTTCCCTCCACACTACATCTTCTTTTCTAACCCTACCAGCTCATCCAAGAAAAGACAGTTTCTTTTCATATAAACTGTCTTTTCTACTCATACATCATCTTAGCCTTAGTACAACTAAGTTCACCTAATGTTCATCTGGTCAGCAAAACAGTATACTGCTTTATTGAGGTTTACCAACAAGGAAGTGCAGAAGTTGTTTCCTTTTGCCTGTTATAAGTATTTTTGAGGTGGAAACTTTCCTGATGGTATATTGTTTGTTTCTAGCTCAGATAGTTTGTTGGGTTTGCTTTTTTTTTCTCTTATGTCCCTTAGTGTTTCACAATTTTTCAAATAACCTAACAGCACTTCGAGACAAACATGATTCAGCCAATTCTTTTTGGAATGTGTTGCTTCTAAACTTTCACCTGTTCTCATCTTTTAAATGCATCTGAAAGCAACAAAGAAACACCTTCAATTTTAGTATTTTCGTCTCTCAATCTCTGTAGATGATGATGATGAGGGAGCTGTTTGCAGTTGGTGTCTGCAGAAAACTGTCATAGTAAGTTAAGACAAGAACTGCTTGTTTTGTTTTCATTTCTTTGGCTCCAACACTAAACAGCTTTGAACATCTTATTAGAATGAACTATCATTAAATGCTATCAAAGTCAGATATTTATACAACTTTCTAGCAGCAAAGAAAATGCAGGACACTTCCAGGATGTGCTTCCATTGGGCAATGAGTGGCAACAGAAATAATCATCAATTATTACAAATGTGAGTGTATTTAAGTTGCTTCCACTGAAGATTCCTTCAATTTTAGTTCTTTGGAATCTGCAATATGTGTAGATTTCAAAAGATCAGGAAGACAGGTGAAGCTCACTGTGAACAAAGCATGAATTTATCTGACCCGCAGTCTATGAGGACAGATGTTCATAACTACCCCTTCAGATGTTAACAAAGTATTTCCTGGTATTTCTTTAATGATTATTATTTTTATTCTAACACTTACATTATGTCAGGAGTTCAAATAGAATTTAAAAGGACATCTGCAGAGAATCTGTAGTGTTTTGGTAATGGTACCTGATTATTTTTAATTGAGAGGATGTTAATGTATGAATGCAGTGAGTCATACACGAGCAGGCAGAGCAAGTCAGTGTTATAGCGCAGTGTGTTCCCCCTTGTTTCCATATAAACAAGTTTTTGAGGATTGGCAACAGGTTTTCATTTTGTTTTCTGTTTTATAGAGTGAGGCTTATCTGGCCTCCATCCCCCTCTGTGAAGAGCAGACAAAAATCTCCCCGAGCTCTGACTTAGCAGCAGGTCTCCCCAGGCTGTAGTGAGGCCTGCACAGTGCTAGATAAGAAAAGAGTATACTTCAAACAGCTTGGCATTAATCAGCCAGCAAGGCTTCAAGCTCAGTGTTAGAGCAAAGGAATGCAGTTCAGAGACTCGCTTACATTAAATGAAATTAAACCAGACAGACTCACTTAATTCTTGCTTTTAAAAAGCTCTTGAAGTGCTGTTTTAAACTAGTTACTTTGTGATGCCACTGAGTGAGGCAGTTAATCTGACTCACCGGAGAGGGAAAGTGGCAAACCCCTTGGGATTCTTGCGAAAAACTGCTGGACTGGCCTTATTCATACCTTTTCTGCATAACATATTGTATCATCTATTATCTTTAAGTCGAAGACTCAGCTTCTCCTTTCGTATCACTGCGAGGGCAATCCTTGTAAGGAATGTAGATGGTAGCTTAACTGCTTTAGGAGGCAACTCAGGGTCTTTCACTTTGCACCCACGAACTGCTCTTGTGCGATTCAAGGTCAGTGTTGGCTTGTGACTTTAAGGGCAGTGAACGAGCTGTTAGCGAAACTTTATATCGTAATACAGTCCACATTGTGCTGGGAAAGGACATGTGGAAGTTTGAGGAAATCAGTACAGAAAGCAGAGGAAAAAGTCGTCCTTTATCTATTCTTCTCATTTTACGAGTCTCTAAGATTAGAAGAAAGTCAATATGCTCTGAGGTATATTCGTGGTAATACATGATTTTTGAAAATCACATAGGTAGCAAGTAAAAAAGAGTCTAAAATTTAAACAGAATGTGCCTAAGAAAATCCTGTATTTATAGACATTATTCCAAAATGTTTTCTTATTAAGGATCTCTTTCCTAATTAAGTGATTAGCCAATCAGAGCAATCAATTTATGCTAATGATAGGGCTAATAGTGAATTCCCAGTTGGGGTTTAAATCCATGGCTGTAAGCTCAGAAGCATCTGTTCTAATGATTAAACCATTTGCTCTGTATATATCTGGTACTAGCTCCATCAGCTAAACCAATGATAACTTAAGTGTAGCTCTTTTACCTTAGGCAGAAATTAAACCATCTAAGGAAAAATCCTGTACTGACAACCTTCTCATAGGTTTATATTTATGTCATTGTCCTCTTTGAACAATGCTGAAGCAAAAACAGATCTGCAGTGCTTAGAACTGTACCCTTTTGCCCAGCAGAAACAAAGGTCACCTACCAAAATTATGAAGGCTCATATTGAGCATTGAAGCCTTTCTGGACCTCATGTTATATTTTCCACTGATGTACACATTTGCATTTATAAGACAATAGCCTTAAATACAAATAGTCAAGGGATTTGTGGAGGTGCAAGAAATGTCAATAGGATGCTGAAGGAGTTCTATGTGAGTGAGAGGTGAGAGGCCTTTCAATAAGCAGTTGACATCAGATTTTTATCTCCCTACCTTACCACTTTAGAAATCAAAATAAATGCACATTTATAACTCTATGATGTGAAAGCAACACCTTTTATCTATTTGAAGGCAAAATCTAGATCTTACCCTCCCATCTGTCTCTTTCTTCTAGTTAATATATTTAGCATTCTTTTAAAAATGAAACTACATAAAATAGGGTTATATGTAGAAGGTTATATAGAAGACAATTTTCTATATACATCTCACCTGTCTTGGAAATTTATGCCATTCACTTAACTACGTTTACTGGCATTTGTAATATCAAATGGGATTGGTTGGTTCAAACTCCATTCAAACAGTGCTTAGGTTTCAGTTCAGATGCTTTTTTAGAGAGTGTTAGATCACTGTCCCACTCTGCCATATTGTTTTCAACTTGTAGCTATGAAATAAGGCATTGTTGCAAAAAGAAAATTGGGGGTTGGAATACTGTGTTAATAGAAAGTGTTTTGTCCTCAGAATGTGATTAAATTTATGCAAATACCATTTTTTGTTTAAGTAATGAACTGTTGTATGAAAGAGGGGAATGATGAATTAGGAAAAAGAAAAAAAAAATCTTTACTCCTGAAAGAGGAAAATATTTTTCTTTCCAAGCATGTCCTCCTGTGATGTCACCTAGAGGAGAGGAGCAGGCAGCTATATTATGGGCCTACTGTATTTGATTTGGTTATATAGCATTAAAAGAGACTTGAAAACTAAGTATACTACATGGCTGTCTTCTGAGTTTCATCCAGAATGGCCTATTATAATCTGGGCTTCAACTCAGCAATGCTAATTTTTTATTATCTTTATTTCAAAAATAAAATTAAAATAAAAGTTCATCAGGAGGATTGACAGATGAGAAGACTGATGGACAACTACAAAGTGAAAGAAGAGGGAAGGAGTTTGAGTGAAGACAAGGAAAATGTGGTGGAGAAAAAGCAAGGGAAGTGAGGGGAAGAGTAGAACTTCTTCACCTCTGTTTTTTAAGTGAGAATTGTCATGTGATTAGTAAGTGGAACTGAAGGAAAATTCTAGTAGTGTCAGAGAATGAGGGACAAGCAGGCTTAGACAAATGCTAATACACTAAGGATTTTGTCTAATCCAGTCATTTCCCCAGATTTAGTGTCACAAATTAGGAAACAGAGACCAAAGGCAATTTCATGTCAGACCTGTGCAGCACTCTGACAAGCTGAACAAAAGGAAACGGGGAGGACCATATTTATAAGAGGAGAGAAAGACATGGTAGAATGAAGCATTCCAGACAACAATATCTGGTAGGAAAGGGTGCTAATTTGCTTCCCTGGCAATAATCTGATTTGCTTGCATAATCTGCAGAGGAGACAAACAAGGATTTTTGTTTTCCTTCCCTCTTCTCTTATTTTTCCCCCTAATTTCCCATTCAGTCATCTGTTGTGCAGTGTGCTGTTCTCTTCAGCCGAGAATGACCTACTATTGCCAATTCTAGTCTTCTGGGAGATGATCTTGCATTGGGCAGCTGTCTTCCCAAAGACAGTGGCATCATCTTCCTAAAAATCTCTTATTTTGCTATTCTCAAGGCTGCAAGCTTGAATTTGTCCCAAAAAACCAATCATCCAGTTGTCACTCAGTGTGCTATCACCATATGCTAACTTGATGGGAAGCTGTCTTCAAAGCAAACATGATTGTCCACTCTACCACTCCACGACTGTGTGGGTGCATATGTGCAACCATGCAGGTGGTGTCTGTGTGTATATGCAGGGAAGCAGAGTTAGCATGAAATGATGCAAGTGTCAAACAACAGGGAGAGTTTGTTAGTCACATAATGTTGTGTGAAACCGGGCAGAATTTAACAGTTTCCATTTTTACTTACAGAGGCTATGAAGGCTCATTAAAAAAAAAAAAAAAAAAAAAAAAAAA
>VXBX01004998.1:64357-189823 GCA_013400415.1 Scytalopus superciliaris
TTTTTTTAATAATCAGAGAATGTCCACTTGATATGAACAAGTGGATTAGGAAAATTCTTGGGAACTCCACCCAAACTTCTACTCAAAGCCAGTCAAAGGACTGGGAAACCTGCTGATTGAGGAAAGGCTGAGAGAACTGGCTTTTTACAGCCTTGAGAAAAGAAGGTTTAGGCGAGACCTTAGCACCCTGTTCCAGTATTTAAAAGACAGATACAATGAAGATGGAAGCTCCCTTTTTACACGGAGTCATATGTGAAAAAGGCAAGGGGTAATGGCTGCAAGTTACTCCTTGGGAGATTCTGATTGGACACAAGCAGAAAATTTTTCATAATAGGTACAATCAAACATTGAAATAATCTTCCTAGCAAAGTAATGGAGTCCCTGATGTTGGACACTTCTAAGATTCAGTTGAACAGGTGTCTGGACTATCTTGTCTGGAGAGACAACTTTGCTGAGAAAGATTGGACCAAATGATCCTGGAGGACCCTTCCAACCTGATATTCTGTGATTCTATATTTCTGGTGTTAAGTAGCCATGCTCCATCCCTATAGCACTCACCACGTTGTTTCTTGATTTGCTGTAATCTCCAATTTTAAATATATTTCTTTTCCAGAAAGGGAACTGCTTATTGCAGCTCTACAACTTGGGAGCTCTATATTGTCTGAGTAGTAATGCAGGGGGAAAATGTGGAAGGGATATTTCCTAATTTTACCAGTCTGCATTACTTTATTTTTTTTTTATTAAATTTTAATTTTTATAGTAGTAGTTCTTCATTCTTCCTGTAAGTCAGGAAGTATAACCGTTTTCACAAGAGCATTTGAAGTAAAACAGATTATAACAAATAAGTAACAGTAACTGTTATCTGCTGGTTTTAATCATAGTATAATGCCAGGAAGGTTAAAAAAACCCCAAACCCTCAAGCCCTGATACCGGCAAGCAAAGATATGCAGCAAATGAGCATATCATGTTTCTATTTTGTGTTAGATCAGTTACTGTGCAGAACTGGTGTTTTAACTCTCATTTATACTTCTGCTGATAAGTGAATACCTTACATTGAGCATTTTTCATGTGGCAGCTGCCTTCAAGGGCAAACACAAAGGCTTGTCGCAGGTCTCAGCATGTTGATGTAATGCTGCAAAAAACATCAGGAAATTGTGAAGAAATAAATAACTTGAGCCCCATCATTATGATAGTTAATGGCTTTAGGGATGGCACTAAAGCAGACAATATGGTCAGAATGAAGTCTCCATCTGTGTTGCTGCTGTCAAGGGAAATAGTTTTACATCATTTCTTATCTCTCTTTTGGTCCCTGTGACAAGCAGTCCGTGAGGTGTTCAGACCCTGCACTGAACTGACTAATGAAAGATGATAGGTTGGGAATTGATAAGTAAATTTACCTTGACTATAAACCCTGCAACGTCAGATGGCAACTCCTCCTCTTATCCTTTTTATAATCTTTCTTTTAGTATGGTGGCCCTGAAAACCTTCACACGCAATTCTGAAATGTCATTTTCACAGTGATTCAGAAGTGATCAGAAAGGCAACCAAAATGACATAGAGAGCAGGGATAAATTAATGGGCTGTCAAAAAAGTATTTTCACTTGGAAGGATTTCAGGCTTCTCTCAGATCTGATGTTAACCCAGAAAAAGTCTTGACAAAACTGCATTCTATTAATTTTCAATAGAAAAGTTGGAGTTCCTTATTGCAAGTTTTGCAATATACTTTTAGCTCATAATTAGACTGTTTGTGTTTATTCCCCATTCTGGTGGCAGGCAAACCCTAACACAGTTCTGATGACCGATCCCAGAGAGAGGTCAAGAGGGCTACTCATGTGAGTGAAGTAATATACAAGCTTAAATGTGAGCACAGTGGGAGATGCAGTTTAATGATCTGGTTCACTTTGAGTAAGAACTTTAAATGCTCATTTGAAATAGTCCAAGCTGTCTGAAACAAAAAGCACACTAATTACACAAACATCCCTTGACAAGCAACCCTCGCCTCCCAACCTCAACAGGGGTGTATCTGAAAATCACTGCCTAAAAGGTATTTTGGAGATAAGTTGTAATAATAGTTTTAGGCTCCAATTGCACAACAGAGAAGCAAAGCAAAATCTCATCAAGCAAAAAGGCAAAACAACTTTTTAGAATTAGGTTTATATTTTTAAAACTTTCAGGTTGTCTAACTTGGTGCATTTTGTTCCAATCTCACTTTTGTGGTTTAGGAATATAATTAATAATTATTCCATTTTACAAGACCAACCTCATGAGTGTATAAATGTAGTAGACCCAGATTCTGTTTTTGAACTGACCTGACTGTGTCAAGAAGAGATGGCTTAATCCTTCCTCTTATTTTAGAATCTGTGTTTTGACTTGCTATATTTCTAACTTACATCATTTTATTTTCTTAATTTTCATGGTATCTAATGTGCCCTACGATAGTTTCCTCTGCAATATTCAGGCTCAAGCCAATGTCATTGAATTCTAGCAAAGAGCTCATTTCCTTCTACATCCTTAAGCCTGTTGGTTGGGTAAACTCTGACTAGATGCTTAACAGTTAGAAAATTTGGCATGATATCTAAGCCCTGAGTTGTACCTTACTCTGTATTAATTTCAGTCACCAGAAGGAGAACCAAGCTTGAATGCATGTGGATTGTGGATGGGATGAGTTACTGTCTAGAGTGACTCTGGAGAGAACAGAGAAAACCAGCTGAGACTTGACAGATGTATAGCATTTTATAACACAAAGTGATATAAGTACCGTCAAATATCAAACAAGTATCAGTGTCTAGAGGTTCATAAATATAGACTTAAAACTGTTCATCTTGATCTAGGTCACCTAATTGAACCCAATTTAAAAAGGTGGCTCATTTGCCTTTTCTTTGACAAAGAAAGTTCTAAGTGTGAGGAGGGCCAAATGCTAAGGAAATGCCTAAGGTTCTCCTACTTTTTTGATGTCACTGTGGAGGAGAGAAATTGAGATCAGAACAAAGGTAGTTGGAAACCTGAATGCTCAAACAGCCTCATTTATCATTTGCTGTGATTCAGGGCATACTAGCTAAGGTTTTTCAGGTAAAGAGCCAGAGCTAGATATTTTTGATACATTTTTTAAAAATTATTATCTTTTTCTTTTCAACAGTAAAAGGGAAAATAAAGAGAAATAAAACTTGTCCTGAAATTATTTTGTTGAAGAAAAAAATGAAGGAAATTAATATTTATTGATTATTTTTTTGGGGAGGGGGTGGAGGGAAGCAGCAAAAAAGTAGTACTTTGGAAAATGTTCAGCTATAATCCTTCAGATTCACAGAGATTTTTCTCATTTTGGTGGGTGAGAAGAGGTGGGGATGTATGCATATATTCTGAATTCCTGTATTCCTGGAGTTTGTGAGAAGTTACTAGTTCTCTGTAAACAAAATCAGCTCCCCCCTTGGCTCCACAAATAGAATAAGGGAGTAGGAGTTTATAGTCTCCCAAACCTTTTAGCTTTGGGAGAATGAGTCAGTCCTCCTACAGAAATCAAAACAATTAGCTATGAGGGGCTTACAGGATATTTTCTGGATAATAAAGACTGTATGTTTTGTATAGGCATGGAAAATTAGTTTGCACACTTTACACATAAGATTTGACCGACCACAACAGTGCACAGAAATAATTAAAGAATATAGGTAGGGGTTAGTGCTATCTCTGAAATGAGTGAGGCTGCAAGTAGTTCATCAGCTGAGTCTGTTATATATTCTGTTCAAAGAAAGCAATGCTTAAGTCAGATCCAACCAATTTAAAGCAACCTCTTTGTGCCACTTCTTGCAATATGTTTAAATGTGTGCTTTGTCTCAGTTTAAAATGTGTTCCTTCCACAATGGCTGTTCTGAAAGGTGGCAAATAATGAATCATGCAAAAATGGAAGTTTACAGCCAAACTGGCACCCCACCATCAGGACCACAAAGCTGCCCCACCGCCACTCTGGTCTGTCAATTCCAATGTTTAACGACCCCTTCTGTGAAAAAATTCCTCCTGATGTCCAACTTGAACCTCCCCTGGCACATCTTGTCACTAGTGCTTGGGAGGACACTGACCCTCACCTGGCTACAACCTCCTTTCAGGTAGTAGAGAGTGATAAGGTCTCCCCTGAGCCTCCTCCAGGCTAAAGATGCCCCAGCTCCCTCAGCCACTCTTGATAGGGCTTGTGTTCCAGACCCTTCATCAGATTCATTGCTCTTCTCTGGACTCCCTTCAGCACCTCAGCATTCTTCCTCAATTGAGGGAATATTAAGTATAGCCTACATGTGTTTTTTTTTCAGTTGCTCTGCATTGGTTGGAATATTTTGTGTAGTATTGGTAATAAAGCCAACAATACTTTTAGATAGACAAAAAAAGGGAAAAAATTTCACATAGTGATATTGGAAATGATTAACACAGAAGATTAAGGTGAGATTGAAAGCTTCACTGGGGGAAACAAAACAAAACAAACTAAAGGAGTATATATTAAGAGAGGAAATGATTTTCTATAAGGTTGGGTTTTTCTTTTTAAAAGAGACAAGAAAAAGAAGGGCTTATGGTTTTCTGACAGAAAAAGGAATGGCTCTGGTTTAGGTTTGTCAAAGTAAATAAAAAGATAAAATTTTATTTTCTGCAACTTAATGTTACTCTAGTGCTTTCTTAAAAAATTATTTTCTATTGTTGGATAGGCAAGTAGAAACACACTAGCCACATATTAGACTTTTGTAAGAAAAAATAAATACCCGGTGAGATACTGGTTTTTGTATCATTTTTGGTATCTGTGAAAGAGATTAAAGATGTTCTCTTTAATTTATAAAGCCTCTGGGCACTGAAATAAAGCATAATTAATTTTAATTCTTTCACTCGATATGAAAATAAAACAGCTTTAATAGAATGGTTAGCAGATCTTACAACTTGTATGGGTTTATAGCTTCTGACTTAACTCTGATTTTTTTTTTTCAATGATGTGCTTAAATTTGATCTGGTTTCCAGCATCTATTATTTAAGTTTGATACACAAAAATATAATGCCCTACCAAAAAAAAAATCCTCACATATATCTTGGTTTCTTCATTCCTGTAACGTATTCATTCTTTCAAGGTCATGAATTTAAAAACAAACCCCCAAATAAAAGTTCACAGCAACAACAAAAAAGCCCCACAACAAAACCAGCAAGAACCAAACAATAGCTGGCTCAGGTTTGTTTTTACTGGGTTAGGCAGTAAGTCTTGTGTAGGCTTTATTTGTTTTAAATTTCCTGCCTAACAATTTCTTAGCCAAACAACCTTGACAGTGTCCCTTTAACTTATTCATAGCAACACGCAGAGACATCACAGGGAATTTATTTACATCTCTAAGTATTTCAGAGGCCTGCAGCTTCTTCACAAAAATCTGCTGTGCTGAAGTTCAGAATAAGCTTTACTGTCCATTTGGATTGATTGATTGATTGATGGTCCTGTGAGCCCAGTTACTCTTCTGACAAGCTGCGCTTGCAAGAGCTTAGTCTGGGTAAATAAACAGGTCAGTGAAGTGAGACATATGTAGCTTTGTAGTATGCTTTGTGCAAGCAGACTATTGTTTCACTACAAGATTGTCTAGGGTATATCAGATTGGCCCTTGTTGGGACTGGACATCATTTAACCTTGAACACCGGAATAGAGAGAATGGTTTCTGATGGCTTTGAAATGAGCTTGTGCTAACCAAGCTATTAAATGATAGTTAATTCAAGTCTGAGAAATATTTTGAATTCATGAACTCATGAGGCATTATTTAGATGTAAGTTTTTTCATTAGCATTTATATTTGCCAAGCATCTTTTTTTGCTTTTCATGTGTACTACAGACAGGTTCCATTTCTTTTTGTGTCAGCAATCACTGGCATCATGGTTAGTACTAATCTTGAACTCATAATGAGACTTTCCGTCTTTAGGTCCTCTATGAGCAGTCTGGAATCTTTGGCTAGGATGATCTGTGAGCTCCTTTTAGGCAGTGCCATAAAAATGTAAAAGTCATGCTGTGCTTAATTAAAAAAGGAGCATCAGTATCTCTTATGTACAGCTAATGGCATTTTCTTTTAAATTGGGAGGAAGATATAGAAAATCTGGTCCAGATCTTCAGCTGATAATTTACATTTATTAAGGATCTGGCATAGGGAGTCTGACTATGGAATTATGACTGCATTTATTTTTTAGTTAATGCACACAGTTTGAATTAGGTACTTCAGTCATTGTTGTGTTTCGGTAATGAACATCATTATTGATAACCACAAATTGCAGCTCCAAATAAAAGATAGGCACATTGATATCCTTCTTCAGGCTTTATTAAATTTTTCTGACATTTAGAAAACACAGTTTGCTTTCCTATTGTTATGCATTAGAGTTTTAGGAGAACTCAAATGGGATATATTTGCACTGTGCATAATCATATTTTTGGGAGCAATATATTCAGGGAATTGCTTTAGAAGTAATTCTTCTGAATGGCATTCTTCAAATGAGGGTGTGCCTGCATTGTGCATGTCAGAGATCCAGATTCATTTTTTCTTCTGTCATTGCCAGAATTACTCTTCTCTTTTCCTAAAGCATGCAGCTTGCTGAATTTTCCTTGGCATCTGCCTTCTGTGCTCAGGGCTCATTTCCTTTCAGTGAGATGTCCTCATAGCATAATGAAGCACTTTGGTAGATAAGATGCTCTAGCAATATAAACAAGTAAGGGAATTTCTAAGCACTTGACCCACTATCCGGGGTGTGCAGAGGGACTCTAATTCTGCTTAAGACAAGCAACAGAGGGCCCTTGTGGCATGGAAGATGCAGTTTAAAGTTGATTATCACTGGTAAAGGAGAATAACTAAAGTTAAAACTTAATTTGCTGCACTTTTACAATTTCTTTTGGCTAAAATGCTTGTGGAGTGGTGGTGTGAACACTAGAAAAAGTCTAGGTGTTACTTGAGATTATTTCAAGGGTCCCACAAAGTCAAGAAATTACAAATCACCAGGCTATAAACCCTGTTCTTTTTTGAATCAGAGAATCTGTCTTAGTGAAAAGATTGTTATGTAGAAACTAGTGAATTAAACCATTTACATACACAAAAGAGAACTGGATCAATCTGGAGAAGTAATCTGATTTAGTGCCTCTGCCTCAGAATAAGGTCAGATGTGTGTCAGATACCGACAGATTCTTGTCCTACATTTTATTTGAAATGCATAATAGTTGAGACTCTGTATCTTCCTCGGAGCAGCTCTTCTATTGGTTCACCTGCCTTGTCTATAGAAATCTTTCCTGGAAATGTCCTTATATCCTCTTTTCTGAAATTCTAGTCTGTTTTGCACTATATTCTATTGCTCACAAATATCTAGAGCAATCCATTCCCTTTTGTTTTTTGCACTACTCCTTTGCAGTCTGTTAGTATTCTTATTTTTATGCTTTGCTTTCTAGACTAAAAGCCAATTGTTTGAGCTCTTCCTGGTGGGTTCAAATGCTTCAGGCCTTTGAATACTTTGTTTGCCCCTCTCTAAGCCATCCTCTGTGCATGTGCATCCTTCTTGTAGAGTGTGCCCAAAGCAAGGCACAGTGTTTAAATTTAGCACTGCTCGTGTTGTATGGTGTAATAAGTAATTTACAGTTTCTTGCAGATGTTTACATTTGCACAGCCAGTGATGGTGTTTGTGTCACACCATGGACTGGCAGTGTTGACTTGGGTTCACTTGGGTTCAGCTTGTACCCCACTATGCTGCTGCCTCATTCTTTGTCCCCCTCAGCTGATAATTTCTGCCCACTGATATCTTTAAATGATCTGATTTGAACTGAATTCTATTTTTTCCTGACCCATTGATTTAATTTCTCAGCAATGCAAGTCCTGTCTGCAGTGTGTGTGCTGTTGTTTAATGTAGTGCTATGTGTAAGCTCAATATTCCACCATTGTGTTATTTAAAGAAAAGATGAGGGAAAAAAACCAGCTTTGAATTTGGCAGCAATAGGTTGAACAGGTGAGGTTGACTGTTGAACACCAGTGGTAGCTCAGCCTGCCAGTCTATTTAAACAACTGAGTAAATCAGCTGCTGCTGAGCTTGGGGAGAAGGGAAGCAGCCAAGTGTGCAAGCCCAGTCTGCTGTTGCAACTTCAGTCTCACGGTATAGAAAATAAAATGCACAGGAGAAGGCAAGGAGATATTTATGGGTTTTCATTAGAATCAAAGTGATTACCAATTTAATCTTATTAGTGTGATAATAATGAAAATAC
Source organism: Scytalopus superciliaris (assembly GCA_013400415.1). Classification (NCBI taxonomy): domain Eukaryota; kingdom Metazoa; phylum Chordata; class Aves; order Passeriformes; family Rhinocryptidae; genus Scytalopus; species Scytalopus superciliaris. The sequence continues at coordinate 72,584 of VXBX01004998.1, forward strand.
ATTATATTTTGCACTCATTTGGACACAAAATTAATTAACCCACTGAAAAATAAGTGAATAAGAGGATTTGTGGAGACATGGTGAACTGTAAGGATATACCATAAATTAAAGCTGAAACAAATTTTACTTATTGAAAAGAAGAGATTGGGATAATCATTTGTTAAGGCAATGGTCTTAGTTATAACTGCAGTTTGCTTGTTAATTAAAATACCTTTGCAAAAATTCTATATTTTCACCATTTAAAATGTCTATTTTTTTCCCCTAGTTTCTTTGGTACTTCTCTACATTTGCATTAGGAAAGGAATCTGCTGATATTTTCTTTGTACATTGTAGGGACAATAAATACTGCAACTTGTCACACAGTAAAAATATCACTTCGTGAAGAAGTGTTTACTAATATACAAATCAACAAACATTATTAACAAGGGACTATAGAATAAATCATAATTTTGAAGAACTGTTCCTACTCATTAGAATTAAAAATAGTTTTTGCTTACCTCATGAAGTATATACAAGGTTTTCTATGGGATTTTGCCATCTGCCCTCAGTAAGTGGCATCACTTAGTTGTTCTGGCCAACCTGACTCATTTTTCTCCTGCTCTCTGCCAGAACTCCTACTCCGTTCCATCGGAGGAGGAGGGGAGGAACCCCACAGCAGTGCTGGCTGCCTGACATGCTAGGACATCAGTGCAGCCCAGGCTGTGCTGATCTATTCTCCTTGTGAGAATAGGGGGCACTAGTGGAGACCCATGATCTGTTCAACCAGTTAGTGATCTAACAGTGGCCATAAGCAGACATCTCTAGAAAAGTAATCAGTGGGCAATCATGTACAATATTTATGATTCTCTCCAAATCCCAAGCTGTGTTCAGCTGAGAAATTTCCTGGCCTTTTTGTTGCTCAATTAGTAGTCTGCTCTGGATCTTTCTTATTATTATTTCTGCTGTCTTCCTCTGACCTCTATGAATTGCACCTGCACTGTCCTGTCATAGAGATCTACTGCCTGATGCATAAAACCATCTCCTTCTTTTTGTTTTGAGTCTGTTCCTCCTGCCTTATTGGGAAGCCTGTAAGTTATCCAAAATTTTATAGATTTCTATATCCCCCAAAGATCTTCTTGTTTCCTGACAGCATTTTCATCATTCATACCTTCTATGGAAGCTGTTCATTACACTTGACAGTAGCTTTAAAATTTGAGTAGAGCTTATCACTTGGGTTGGTCTCGTCCACATGGTCATAAATCTGTTGAAAAACCCTCAAAATATGTTTAAGGTGGGATTTCTGTTTAGAGAATCCATATTAGGTCTTCCTGAGTTTACTAAATTTATCCAAATGTCATTGGATCTGTAACAGAAACCAAATGCTCAAATAAAGGTATAGGGTAGCTGAATCTCTATATTATAAATAGCTTCTTCTTGTTTGCCATAGATACTTGCCAGATTTGTAGTCCAATAGCTCATGATGTTCCTCCTCCACGCTACCCCAAAACCCTGTTTTAAGACTGGAGATACATTTAAAATCTTGAGATTAGCTCTGTTGGTTGGACCATGGTGCTAAAAAAGCTAGGTGGTGGGTTTGATCCCTGTACAGGCCATTCACTTAAAAGCTGGACTTGACGGTCCTTTTGGGTCCCTTGCAACTCAGAGTATTCTGCAAAACTTTGTGAAATCTTTCAGCCTTCATGTACCAAAAAATTGGTCCCATGTGTTCTCTGGTGCAGGTTCTCTATTGCAGATTCTCTGGTGGAGGTTTGCTCAGAAGGTACTAGAAAAAGGGATGAGGGCTTCACTGGAGGACAGTCATTGATCCACATGTTTTTTTTACCCTTTCTTAGAGTGCCATGCAATGTACTTATGTGACATTTTCCTTGACTACACAGGCATCGTCGAAGTAACCCCAAAGAATTGTGATTTCTGTCCTCACAGTTGTTTTTTCACTGGGGATAGTCAGTAACACAAACCCATTATTATATTATTTCAGCCTGGAATTTAAATCCATGCAGATTCTTGTGTATTTTTTGAGGTGGTTAGGTTACTGATGAGGCTTACTTCTATACTGTCGTAAACATGTTGATCTATTCTGACAGCAGCACAGTTTACTATTCTTCACTGAATATTTTGTCACGGCATTACAGTACCCCAGTGATTGTTTTCCTGTCACCAGGTTTCTGATATGCTTAGTACATCAGTGTCTTTATTTAGAGATAGACATTGCACTTCCCCAATTTATTTTTAGCCTTCCAGTATTTATGTATATGTGTTCAACTTTGTGTTGATTCTTTGCCTGATTCTCCCTAAGTGTCACTTCATTTGTGTATTCCTTCCTCTTTATTTCCAACTTCTGATCAATGGATGAAGAATTTTTGCATCATCTTTCTTGTAAGTGTCATCCCAAATCATGTGCTCATATAGCACTCTTTCCTTATTGCTCACTTTTAGTTCACTGACACCCTTCCTGGCTTTAAGTCAGAGTATGATTTTTTTACTATTTAGTGCCTGTATCTTCCATTTGGGATCTTTTTGTTCCCTCATTTTTGGACCCATTATGCAGATAACAGGTAAGAGGTGAAAAGAAGCCTGAATACAGTAGAAACCAGGTCACGTAAATAAAAGGAAATGCAATATTAATGGCACAATTTATTTAAATTGAGTATAATGAAGGTCAAAAATGAGCAGAAGTAATACCACGGGTGTTTGGATTTCTGCTAATTCCAGAAAGTTTATATCAATCAGATAAAAGTCTTTAAAAAAAAAAGGTAAGATAAAAGGAAAACAAACCACAAAGTTTTTGTTTGTGAAACTGTAGCTATCTCAGCATCTATTAAGGCACCTACACTCTAATTCAAGGAGGTTCTTAAGCTCCTGCTTAATTTAGAATGACTAACAGATTTCAAGAGTTTTCTGCTATATGCTTAAATTTAATGCAAATGTAAGTATTTAGATGAACCAGGATCCTCCTGAACAAGCTAGACAGAGAAATGAACTTGTGAAATTTAAAATAATATTGTCAAGAACCCCATAGAGATATCCCACTTGACTGAACAAAAACCATGAAGGGAACAACCTGTAGAATATAAATTACTACAAAGAAACTATTAGGACAAACACAAGATATTTTAGCTTGTGAATTAGTTGATGGAAAAGATGTAAACTGCTAATTAGTTTGTATGGTACCTATTTATGCCCAGGAAAGGAGTAGACATGCAGAAGGAATTTACAGGTTTTGGAAGTCAGTGTAGTGGTAAATAACTTACATATCTAATTTAAAAAAAATAATAACCAAGGACTTTATAGCATATATATAATATGAAATATATATTGAGTATTTTATTAATTGTACTTTCCTACGTGGTGTATAAAAATTTTATTGTAGAGTGTATTACATACTTTCTAACTGTAAAAACATGTTTCTTCTTGCATATTTTGTTCTATGAAGCCCAGCATATATTGCCTTTATTTTGATTATTGTCATATATGTCCTACTCCACAATTAGTATTGTGAAGGATTTAAGTGAACACAATGAAATCACTACTTTTGACAGCATGAGAATTAAAATAGAAGTTACCCCAAATAATGATCAGAGATAATTTAAATAACCACAATTAGAGAAGTTCTCTCATACAGATAAACAAATAAACAAATATGCAGAGTCAATATCATGTCCCTTATTTTGCAAGCAGTTCTTGACTAACAGGAAACTCACATCAGTGAGTACTAATTTTGCATCTTTAATAAGTTTTTCTTGATCTACAGCTATATGGGACCATACATTCATGGCTGTCTTCTCATATGAGAATGTTTTCTGGTAAAACTACTGGTAAAACAGAGTAAACCAATTTGAGCTTTTCAGAAGCATATAAATGCTTGCATTAGACAAGAGCAAAATAGACTTATTGTATTGGTATTAGAGCCTTACTAGACAAGGAGACTGTTGGAGCTGGCCTGGCTTTTAATTTGCTCTTGTCACTTAATCTTCTTCCCATCAAAAAGGCTTTCCCTTAAAAACACTGAAAATTGTGTAAACTGCTTGTTTCTTCACATCTTTTAAGGGTGCAGTTTTGTCTTCAGAGATAAGACATGACTTCCCACAAGTATCTGTCTCTCCCTGAAGAGTAAATCCTCATAAATAGAAAATAAACACCGGCTTTTAATACAAGGTTGTTTTCTCTCCTGGTGATTACAGGTGAAAATCAGACCAAAGAATCCTGTATCATCTTTCTGAGAAGAGAATTGCAGAAGTACCCTGTGTAGTTTGGTTTTGTGCTTGTTTTAACTCACAGATCTATTAGTGGTCTTTGAAATGATTTCCCTGTCTCTTCAATTGTAAGATTACTAGTCAATGGAACTTGTTTTAAAAACTCATATCAACACACAAACCAGTAAACAAAACCCCCAAGCCATTATTTGCTTCAACCGTGTAACCAAACTCATGGTTGAAAAATTTTGTTGGTAATTATAATAATGAGCAAAGTATGCCGCCACCTCAGTGGGACTCTGATGGAAAGCACACAAGTTTGGAGTGTTTTCTGAACTCCTCATTGATTTTACAACAGTCCTTTTACACAACTTTCATAAAGGATACAGTGACAAGATAGTAAAAAAGCTCAGGAAACCAGATAATGTGCTCTCAGCACAGTATGTATCTGTTTGTTGGGGTTTTTTTACTGCACACTAGCTCAGTCTATTAAATACTGCAGCTCTTGATGCAGCACTCTGAACAGAAATGATCCATACTTGTAATGTGTTTTTCTTATGATCTAATGTGTAAAATGCACGTATTTAAATTTTAGAGTAAAATTATTTCCACTTTTTATTAACTGCACATTGGTATCACCATAGGAATTTCGGGTATGCATCTCTGGAGCCAGACTATGGTTTGGAGAGTCTGTCTCTGACCTTTTTTCACTGTAATGTTCAGCATGAGCCTGAAAAAAAATGGAAGTAATTGTTGTTGCCATTATGGATATATAGTGACAGTGGCTTCTGCAGTTAACTGAAAATATATTCTGCTCCTACAGCAGTTAACTCTAATACTTATCTATCACTGTGTTACTGGAAGATGGAAAAAGATGCCCTATTATATATTTATCCAAAGAAAGCACAAACTAGATGAATCAAAATACTCAGTGAGTTTTATTGAGTGATGTCCAATAGCAGGTGAGAGAAATGTAAAGGAGAATGGAGTGAAAAATGGCTGGTGGATGTGCGTGCATGTCTGGCCATCTCTGGGTATAGAGTAATTTTAAGCAATGTAAACGAAACCTAAGGCCGAGTGGTAGAAAACTTTTGTTGTGACAAGTTTGGACATGAAAAGGCAGGCAAGGTCTGTCAGGAAGGCATTGTGACTGACTGGGAGTGTATCTCTGTCAAGGAGTGAGACTGTATGGCAGTGGGCACGTTTGGAAGATGGATGGATGTCGTGGGTTCGACCTTGGCAAAATGCCAAACCTCCCCAAGACCCGCGCAGTCCTAGTGAAAGGAGGGAAGGAAAAAAAACTGAAACTGGAAAGAACTATATACATATATTTACAGGAAAGTTACAATACATATACGTACAAATATAAGAAAAAACAACAATAACTTCATCCAGAGCTATCTACCCCAATAACACACAGATTTCACCACCCAAAACCCACACGGAAACAAAACNACTGGTTGCAAAATTCAGAGCACCCCTGTGCTTCACTGACATTCAGTAGGGATTTGTGCTAATGGTTAGGCCTTACTCATTATCCATCATTATCACTAAGTATTCCAACAGATGGTCCTTAAGGAGCATATCCCATGTTGGCTGTGCAGGTACAGCCCTGTGGAGTGGGTGCTGCATCCTTACTACTGGTGGCTGTGGTCTGCACAGGTCTCAGCTGCTGAGGCCAAGGGGCTGGGTTCTAGCCCTCAGAGGGAGCTGAAGCCGAAGAATGACCTCTTTCTTCCCCATTTTAAATGCTCGTCATTGTAGTTTTATGCTCCCCACCCTCTTCTTGAAAGAAAAAAGAGGCAGTTCCTGGTCTGGCTCCACCGTACGCCTTTCCTGCGAGCACTGCATCTTATTCTTACCTTGCTGATTTTACTGCTTAGATGTGTTTACCTGTACCCTTTTGTATGTATAAAAATCTTAGCCATGGTACCAAATGCTCATGCACAGTCTCTGAGCATGTTGTTAGTAATGTTGCAGTGCTTCACAGTAGTAGCCTCTCATGCAGTTTTAAAGTCCTTAATTTCTGCTTTAAAAGCAAGTAAATATTAATTTTATTTTGTATACTGTCTGTCTACTTTATGATTAGAACAGGGCTTTGCTTTGCCTACAAGGGAACTTGTAGTTCAATATTAAAACCCAAAATTGAACAGTACAGCCTATGTATCTGTATATAGATCTATTTTATCAATAGTTTCACTATCAACTATATAATTTATTATATTGAATAAGACATCATATGAAGTCTGTATCACTGCCTCTTTTAATGAACAAAATGAAACTTCATATTTTTATTTTCAATACAATTTAGCTAAAAATCAACATAGGCAAACTTTAGTCTAAGTGAGGGAAAGACATGAAATATGAATCAAATACAGTATTCCAGTGCTATATTATTTGGTTTGGTTTTAAAATCAGAAGTCCAGTCTTCTTTTTGATATAGCAATAGTTGGTTTTTTGTTAATGACGTTACTAACTTATTTCAAAATTTCTGATTGTGAGAAACTAGCAGGTAACTGTGAATTATGATCCTCTGATTTCCCTGTGGGGTCAGGTGACAGAAAACTACCATAGTGTTTTATATGCCACCAGAACCCTGGTGAGGCTAAATTATAGTCTCATAGCTCAGAGGTTTCTGGTTTGTTTTTTTTTGTTTTTAATCTAATGTTATATATAGATCCAAATCCAATACCCTATGCAGCACAGTCTCCAGCTCTTTCATGGCTCCAACCGTAACATCATTTCTGCTCCCTTTGCATCAATTCCATGCTCGTATCCCTTTCAGCTTTTGGCATGGCTGTGCAAAGGTCAGCTCCATTTACTGATCCTTCAGCTGCAGAGGGGGCAAGAGGTGAAGCACAGGATAAGATCAGTTCAGGTGCCATTTGAATTTAGTTACATATACTTTGTAGGGAACTTAATAGCCTTTTGCTGAGATTAGAGCAGCAGGACTCTGGGGTTCAAATTTAAGCTCTGAAGGTGCGTGCTGCAGTGGCATTAAGCACTTCTGCCACTTAATTCGTCCAGGTCCTCGCTTCCATAGTCCAACCAAAGGTCTGGCTCACTTCTCCACACAGTCTCCAAGTCTCTCTTACTAGACTGGTCTTCCTCTTTTGGTAAGACAACAGCTTGCATATGCATCCCTATTGCTTCATTCCTCTTGTATTCCTTTTGGTTATATATATTTACCAGCTATTTCCTCTCTTAATACCCGGAGTTTAAAGAAAACCAGAATCAGCTAAAAGGGTGCAGACTTGGGCAGGGATTCAGTGTAGTGGTTTCAGCTTAACTAACCAAGGCTGGAGAAACATTTAAGGAACAAGAAACAAATATATCTGTTCCAACTCTAGTGAGAAGTACACCAAGAAGTATAGCTCTCTTACTGTGAAAAATACAGACATATGGAGAGGTGGTTGAGTAAAGCATTTTCAATTTATAGGAAAAGGGAAATTGGAAAAATGGGAATATGGCAAAGAATACTGTGTCAGTGAGAAGATGGACTGGTGAGAATAAATAATTGATACTATATAGGAGAAGCAAGAGGCAGGATTTCAAAGAATGAGACTGCGTGTACTGAACCTGGTTAAAGCCCTCTGTTTCCCCAGAAAAAAATTACTGGAAAGATTGTATGGGAGTACTTGACACTTGGGTGAGGAAATTCAGAAGGTGAAGCACCTTTAAGAGGACCTGGAAGAGAGGTTGAGAAGTAACAAAAGGTTATTCTGGCTCTTCATAAGCTCATCTTTTCACTCAGCTTCCAGTAGATGTAGAGGGGCTGCTTCCTAGATTTAGAGCAGGGTAAGCACTCTGAGTTTCTATCAACTCTCCAGGAGATGATGGGGCCAAAATTAGAATTAAAACAGCACTGTAAGTTTGTTTCAGTGATAATACTTGAAATAGTACCCTTGCAGAATCAGGGAATACTACCTGATGATCCAGAAGGTCCTTCTAGTTGCAGTTTCCTAAGTTCATTTCTAGAGCCTTAACAGTACTTAAAGAAAATGGTATATGCTGTCAAAGGGTACTGAGTAAGCTTTTAACACACTCTTGTAAGCTCTCTAAAAATACTAGCTAGCTATGTTTTAATAGGTGGATCTGAGAGTATTTTATCTCCCTGCTATGTAATGCAGCTTTTGTGGATACAGAAAAAGTTTTCATTGTTTTTAGGAAACACAATAACATTGAAAAATGGAATTCCCACTTGGGCTTTTAGAACATTTTCAGAAATTGATAAGATTTAAGATGTAAAATACTTCTGTCCTGTTTGTTTGTTTGTTTGTTTGTTTGTTTGTTTGTTTGTTGGGGTTTTTGTTTGTTTGGTTTTTTTTAATCCTCTTTGAAATTACAAAGAAGGGGAAATGCAATCTCCATAGATTGAAAAGACTGCATCTTAATGGAAATAGAGTAACCTGATATTCAAGGATGAAAAACAGCTTTTGCCATAATGCTCATGAAGCCAAATGATCTATACCCTCAACAGAAACACTCTAAGATAATATCAAGCTATTAAGTAGTTAATACAAAGGTATTAATTTTACTGAAAAACATGGTTTTTTTCCCATCTTATTCACTTACTGTAAGGGAAAAAAAAAAGAATCAATATATTTTTGTTAACCATGTTGCTCTTTTGATATCTCTTACAGCCTATTATTGTCATGTGCATTAAATATTTTCCTAAGATTACATGGACTTTACTGGATTTTAACACAGGTCTTTACTCAAATGCAAGTCAGAAGTACCTTCCTAAAAATCACTGGTATTATGCTAATGTGAAGTGAATGATAAGATGAGGTTCATTTATGATGGAAGCTGGACCTTGCTGCCCGATCTTTTCTAACTCTCCTAATTCTGACCAGCCAGTGTAGCTGGTGAGCTAACCCACATGTGGGGACAGTACACCAGGATAGCTTATTGTACCTTTTGAAAATCACAATAGCTTTCTAGTGCCTTTAAAAAGACATTTTGCAGCCATATCAGTATGGAAGTTGTAAGACAAGTTGCCCCTAAATGTGATGGCTGCAGTTATCATGGACCTGGGAACACTATTCCTGAAATTTAAGCAGAGCTTCCAAAGAAGTTCTGCATTTTCAGAGCTGGTTTCTCCATTTAGTGGTTGGTCTGGCCACTCTTTCATGGTCGGATAAAGTGCTGGTAGCTAGGACATGTATATCTTATGCTTGGCATATACCTGTATGTAGGCAAGCTGCTGTACTCCTTTACATTGCTATAATGATTTTTGGTCCATGCCTCTAGACAGAATCTTTATAAAATTTTCAAAAACAGTGGATGTATTTCTGTAATTTTCAGAATTAATAAAAAAAATAAAATAATTATTCATTTACAAGAGGAATGGGGAACAGGATACTACAAGAAGAACTATGTATGTTATTATTTTCTATTCCTGTCACGTACTTACTTTCTGCAGGAATTCTTACCCCTTTCAGTTAAATGCCTGCAGAAGCAGAGCCATTTCAGTGTTCCTGAATTACCCGAGATGCTTTCTGTAATTGCATGGGGTCTGGTTTGTCCAGGCATAGTGTTTTGACACTACATTTCTGCCCAACTGCCTTCCTTCTGTGTATCTGCCACTATATAGACTGCCTATTCTCTTTTCTCAATATTTGTACCATGCATAATGTAATTTTAATCCATAACGGGGAATAATTTCCTCTGTCACTATATATCACATCAGTTAATGAATAGTATCTTTCTCCAAACCATATCAGAGATCAAAACTTTTTCATACTGCCTTTTTATATGAGTTACAAGACTGGAAAAATGAGGCAAGTAGTCTTTCCTCAGTTTGTTTCAGTATAAATGAATTTCAGAATAAATTAATCCATGGGCTTATATTATTATGAAAATGTATCTGAAAATGTTATCTTAAAAAGATTATATGAGTGGGTAGTTATTTGGATGCATCATTTATTCCTGTGCTGTGGTGAGATTTTTCAGGAAAATATTTCTTGTCTCTGAGACTGAGGCTGGCACTGACCATTTTTATTTTCAGTGATGGTGGCCTCTGGTTCTTTGGGAGTTTTCTGGAGAGTTTGTAAAGGTGGAATTTATTACTTTATGTAATGGGCTTTTCTCTTGTATAAACCAAATTGTTCCTAAGGCTTTGTAAACATAGTTTTTCAAAGACAATACAAATATATTGGTGGCTTGGAAAAGAAGTGTAGTGACAAAATCCACATACCTAGAGTTGAAAGAAGAGCACAAAATGTCTGTTCTTTAATGATTCTAACTGAAACACAGCCTTTTACCTGAATAGGAGTTGGGTATGTTGCTACACTACCAAGAATTTAGTTCAAGACAATATAATATCCTAAGCTATCCCAGACAATGGAGAACAAAGAAAATGACATCTCAGATACTACTTCACATTTGGATCCTCTGTTGAACTGCAGTTACTTTGTGCAGAGAAAGTGATATGATTCTAAATCTGGCATAGCTCCATGAAGGCAGACTAACTCTTATGGGGATCTTCAGGTGATGAAACCAAGCAAACTATACTTCATATAGTAGATAGAAAAGCATGTAAAGTCAATGTTGCCTTCATCCTGCTGGCTGCTGAAGGCTTACTCATTTAGAGTAGTCCCTGACTTCTACAGCATACATCTGAGGACTGCAGGTCACAAAAGGAATTAAGAAGAGTAATGGTACAAGTCAGGCAACATCAGTACTCTGAACCAGTCCAGTCCAATGTGTTTTATACTCTTGTTTTCTGCTGATGGCTCTTCTCTTAGACTTTAATTGATTTCAGATTTGTATTCATTTTTTCATCACTGAAAAACTAAATGCCATAAAGAAGCTGCTGTGAGATTCCATCCTATCCCTTATTGCTTTCTTTTAAATGAATGACCCTTTACATTTCAGCAGAGAGCTTGCAAAGAATAGAGAACTTTTCTAAGGCAAAGAGTCATTTTAAAAACGTGAAAGTAAACGAGCTGCCTGATAGTACAGGCACTATGATTGCTTTGTGCTGTCACCCATGTTTTGTAAAAACTGAATGGGCCAGCATTGTTTAAAACAGCTTCTGACAGAACAACTTTTACATACTCAGTGATGTGTTTGTTTAGAAAAAGGTACATTCAGATTGAACAGAAAGAACATCTTTATCTGATGTGAACTGATACAAGAAAGATGATTGTAAAAAATTGAAGAATTTCTCCTACAGAAAATGGCTTCTTCATCTCTGAAAACAACAGACTTCTTGTGAAGTGCAGTCAAGGCTTACAAACACATTGCTGTGGTACACTGAGTTTGAAATTCCAGCTGACATTTCAAATGGTATTTAGACTTATGACAAATCTGATTTATTTGGGTCTCTCTCCAAAGCTGCAATACAAGAAGTGCTGATTTGGTAACTTATTAGTCACAGCACCTTCAGACAGCTTCTTTTTCTAGTTGTGGAAATTGCTATCAGATCTATATGTTTTTTTTTCTTTACTGTAGTTTAACAGTTTTTGTCAGGATGTTATTCTGGACTAGACTCTTAGTTTTACAGTGAAGCTTTCACCAGAATGTATATTTCCTTAGAAGAATATCATGTCAAACAACATTCTAGGTAACTGAGAACAATGCTTTGCAAAATGTTGATTTGATTGATTCAGAAGAAACTTACTATAGCTCTTCAGTGAAAAACTTATCCTTGTGTTTTCATAATTTAAGTAAAATGAAATTGAAATACATCATTAAGTATAATTGCCTGAGCAATGCTTATAAAATTTCTTTTCAGAACTAAAACACAATCATTAATTACAACAATCATACTCTCAGTAATGAGGCCCATCTTAACAGTCGCATATAAGGCAGTATTTTAATACAAAGTTTGATTCTAGTTGTGATCTAAGGGCTTGACCCAAAGTTTGAGTCATGAAGGATTATGCCTGAGCAAAGATGTCAACGAAAATAATTTTCCCCAGATACTTTAATTGATTTCAGTTAAATGAAACACACTTCTGTTTCCTGTTTTACTATACAGTTTCTTACAGTGAAAAGGTGCTTTAAAGTGGGGAAATCTGGTGTACTGCTTAAACCCTGTGCAAGGCCAGGAGTCAGACTCGATGATCCTTGTGGGTTCCTTCCAACTCAAGATATTCTATAAATAAATAATATAAAATAAATTCTATAAATGATAAATAAAATTGTTTCTTGGTATGGAGGGGAATAAGAGATTTCCTGTATTTTAAATGCAAACATCTGTATGGATTGTGTCCAAACTTCTACCTTTGAATGCAATACATTTCTTAATTTTTATGGTGTCTTTTTTTTTTTGTCTTTTTTACTTATTTATTTTCATTTTCAGTCTTAATATCATAACAGTGAGCTGTGAATGTCCTAATTTTTAATGCAAACAACAGCGTCAGATGTCCAATTTGTAGTGAGGGTGAAGTTTCAGGTGTGCTCTCTACAGAGGAGTTTGCCTGATATGGGCAAACCACCTTCTCCTGTTTTCTCACTTGGGTGGCTGTTGACTGTCTACAACAGTTGTAATTCTCTTGTTCTTCTGCAGGTGCTTTCTATAATGAGATCCAATGTTACAGAAGAAGGTTTATGTTCCTTAATGTACTACTCCTTTCACAAATCCATTTCTTAAGGTTTTTCAATACTTCCTGCCTGTTATTTCTGTTTCTTACATTTAGGATGACTTTTCAATATTGGGAGTTTTTTGTGGCATCTTGGGTTGTGTCCCACCCCCTGCCTTGTCATCAAGATATTTAATTATCACAGCCATTTTCCTTAGACTGAGACCATTATTGAAGCACTAAATTAAATCAGGTTGAAGACCGGTCCTTGAGAGACTCAACTCTTGTCACTCTATTCTGTTCTTGGCACTACTCATTGCACTGCCTCTCATCTCTGCCCCTTGATGAAAATTTGCCTTAGCCTTAGAAGAAAAAGAAGAATTTTTCAGTTGTAGGCAGAATCCTAGGGGGCAGCTGTTTGTGCTGTAAAACTATCATAGAGTTAGTTCTAATATAATGAAACAAATTTAATTTGTTAATGTTTAGCAGTACTGATGCTCCAAATTTAGATATGACTGATGAGTAAGGACTTTAGAAATGACTCACTGTTTCATGGAGTCCTGTAGAAATGCTTATTTCTTTTTAAAATTACTCTGCATGGCTATTCTTTGGCCTTTGTATGAGTAACATGTCCTAGTATGAATAACACTTAACAAAAGGCATTGTCTGGACAAGCTGCTAGAGGGACAATACCACTGAAGGTAAGATTTTTGCCTTCCCCACTGATGCTATGCATATTGTCTCTGTAATGCAGTGTGTGTGTTGTTTCACTACTGTATGTTAAGTAGACTCCTGACAACAGTAAAACAAGGGGACATAGTTTGGTTGGTTGGTCAGTCTATCTGTCTATCTAGCTGTCCTAATCTATTCTGATCCCCTTCATCCCTGCTGAGGCAAGAATGCAAAGACTAATGTATATAAACAAGAACTTCTGGGTTTTTTGAAAGGTTTCCAGGCTTGTGTCTTGTAATGGATGTGCTTAGAATACTCCTGCTGTATTTTCCAAATGCTACTAACACTGTTCTCTTCCATCACAAACTGCAAATAGCAAAATGTCTGTAGATTTTCAGTTGAAAGAAATTTAAACATTAAAAAAATAAATCTGGAGACTTCCTCCTTTTGCCATTATATATGTTAATTCTATCAATAATTCTGCATGTTGGTTTAATGAATAATCTATTGCTTTGTGTCTTAAAAATGCAGACAACAGAGATTAGTGATTGCTGCAAATTGATATGTTTAGCATGTCCTTCACAGTGCTTGACCTGACCTAGATCTGATCCTCGTTTATACAGCATAACAAAATCTACTTAACAGATGCTCAGAGGATACATTTTCATAGATTCTGAGTCTCACTGGTGTTAATTTGCTTACGTTGCTGAAAGCAGAGGGGAGTATTTCTGAAATGAACCATGTGCAACCAAAAAGAAAAAAAAAAAAAAAAGAATGAAAGAATGTGTTCATTTTGAGTTAATGAATCAATGAGCTGGTAGGTCTGTTAATTGTAATACTCAATGGAAAATCACCACTTCTGCACTCACTGAGTAGCTGACCAGCACAGCATAATGAGTTTGTGAGATAACAAAGTAATTTTAAAAGTCAAGAAAGTAAGGAAAAATTTAAAAAGTCACGAAGTCTTTGTCTTTCTTATTTCCACTGACATGAAAAGTGTGCTACTTCCCCATTGCCCTGGTCAGCAAGGCTTGGGCATGCAAAGCACTGGGTTGGGTAGAGGAAATGCATGTTCTAAATCTTGGAATAAAATCTGTTCACTTTTGCAATGAGAAAGACATATGTTCATCATCCAGCATCTCTGTCATGAACTAACAAAACATTTAGAGTCAGTTGTTGATCTCAGCCTTACTGAGTTTGTTCTAAAACTAAGAAAACCAGGATTGAATGTGTTTTCTAGTTCTGTAGCCCTGCTTTCTGACTGCAGCATGCAAAACTTGATATAAGGGGATCCCTTCAGGCATTCTTCAGCATGTTGTGACCTCTCATAGACTGTGTTAATTTTTCTTTCCCATCTCTTGATGCTGCTGGTTCTTTTGTGAGAGTTAAGATTCTTGCTATTTTATAAATTACTAGAACACTGCTGTAGGAGGAAGTGTGTTCAGTAGGACAATAGAGTGCACTTTTGCTGAAATGTTAAGAAAACAAAGATAAAATGAAGCACCAAGAAACACATGTGGCAAGATAAAATAGGTGGCAGATTCTAAGGACAAAGCTTTTTTTTAATGCTCAGAACAAACATATAGGGGAGGCAAAAAAAAGGCTGATATAGAGAACAGCAGATGGACAGCATGTACTGTGAGGGCCTCCAGCTGCTATCAAGTGAAATCAATCTGACTTTTGTTAGGTTCATGGCTGTTCACCACTGAATGGGGGGACAGAGGTGCAAAACATTATGGCCACCATATGTCTTAATCCAAAACAGAGACATTTGCTTGTGTCCAGCTTCCAGGACCAGCTGACC
Organism: Scytalopus superciliaris; assembly: GCA_013400415.1. Lineage (NCBI taxonomy): Eukaryota > Metazoa > Chordata > Aves > Passeriformes > Rhinocryptidae > Scytalopus > Scytalopus superciliaris. The sequence goes on from VXBX01004998.1 coordinate 87,784, forward strand.
CGTGAACTGCTGGACTTGGTAGCTGCTTTCAGCAGACTGCAGCATGGAGGCAGTCCAATAGACAGCTGTCCCTCAAGACTGAAAACCTCTTTTTTATGAGTCCACAAGATGAAGTTGCCTTGCAGGTTCAGACATTGAATTTACTTGCTACTGTGGTAGACAATGGACCCTTTGAAGGGTCTGTAATTTCTTCTGTGATTTCTAAACATTCCCCTTCCAACATCCCTTTAGCCAATAAGTTAGTGCAGGGCCAAATCCTCCACAGCTGAGGTGCAGCACTCAGATATTTTTTTCTCCTGCTTAACCTTCTACTGAATGCCAGTGTGTCCTGATCTCTGCAGACACTGAATTATGGTTTAATGGAGTGCTGTAACATGAAAGCATTTTTTCCCACACACACTCAGAAGTGTGAGGAATCACTTCACTCAAGCCGACGAACCAACTCCTGGTTTATGTTGCTATAAAGAAGAAGATTCCCTTTTATCAGAATGACAACTACAGTGATGGAAAGAAGCTGTAGAATCAGCATGAAAGGGAACCAAGAAACAGTATGAAAGAAATCTGCTATGGTTGATAGTGTATAAACAGTGGTCTAATGGTACACATGAAAGCTGACTAAACAGAAGGGAGGATTTAAGACAATACTGCCATATGTGAAATGCTTGGATTGTTTCAACATTTAGCACCGGGGGGAAAAAAACTATTCCTGAAATGTTGATTTAGTACCAGACAAGACAAACTTGGCTCCACTGCTAGTCATTCAACTATTCTTCATAATCCTAAAACTGTTATCTGAAGGGCTTATAATATATTGAGATCATTGCTTTGGCACTCTTAAAACAAACTAAAAATGAATAAAGAAATAATACCAGAGGAAATTCTCCAAGAAAATTGGCACTCATGAACCAAGCAGGATTTGTTATTTAGAGGTTTAGATCCCAGTCATACATCTGACTTCTTTCAGTTGCTCTAGTGACACCAGGCAAGTAGAAAACTGGCCCAAATGGCCAGTTTAGAACAATCCCTGGAAACACAGCTGCCTCAATGCAGTCTTCATCCAAGCACAAGGGTAGGTGGGTGTCAAAGCTTTTTATTTTGCTTTCTTTAGAAAAGCTGTGTTCAAGTCAGAGTTTGCTAGAATTGCAGTCCTGAATGCCTGAAATTAAATGTGTGTTCCATGCATCATTAAATGTGGTTTAACAGACTGGGTGATAGCTCTGATTGTTAGCTTATGCTTGCAACAGTAGTACTTACTGTTTATTTGTCTCTGACAAATGAATTCTCAAGCACTGACTATTCCAAATCAAGCCCTACCTTCTTGTCTTTTGACCAAGTGTTTCAATATGGAGTAGTTACAACAAGAGGAATTAGGCTCAGACTAAATTTCAGGTGTATTGAGGAAGGATATAAAAATTAAACATCGTAATGACCACAGTTCTGGTGATGGATGAAAAAAGTAATACAGCATGTCTGTTGCATTGACATTAAGAAACCTATATAGCGAGGTCTCTCTCTGAAGGTGAGGAGAGGATTCAACAGTGCCAAGTTTACCTATAACATCTATGGTGGTTTGTAACATGTGACTTGCCAACCAGAAACCAACTTTTTCTTCTACTTGCCCTCCAAACAAACTGTAACAGTAAAGAAACTGACCCTAAACTGTCCATGTCTGACAATATCTACTTTGGAGTCCCAGGCAAATGTTGACTCTCAGGAATAGCTGCTGTACCATTAAACATGCTGGGAAAAAAAAGCACAGGTCATGTCTTATTTCCTCTTCAACATTACATGTTGCAGCACAGCAAAAGAACAAGGAAGACAGAACATTTTTTTCACTATGTGCAGAACTTCTGTTGTATGTACACAAAGCTTGTATTTTGTTTGACAGCAAGATCTAGGACACCATCTCAACCTTCAAACCACTGCTAGGTCATTCCAATTTATCACATTTTATTTTTTTCTGCAACTCTGTAATACAACACGATGAAGTCTGATCTACTACCGCTCATTGCAGTAGGCAGTTCAGAAGTTACAAGTCTCAAAAATGTCAAACATAATGAAAAATAAGGGAAACCTACAGAAGAAGCTTGTCCCTGTATTCTACACAACGTGCACCATTCTTCTGCTCATCAGTGACTGCAGTGTAAAGGTTCTCATTCTATTTTCATTGATACTCTTGTAGCAACAATGACCTACAGTCCTTTAAAATAACATCTTTTGCAGAAGTAGCAGGACTTGCCACATCCCAATAACTAAAGTAAATGCAGTTTCCTACTTTTACAGTTTTCTACTGTAAATTTCAGATTTTTTGCAGGTAAACCAAATGCCTAAAAGATGCAATATCTGATTTGCAGCCATTGTCTACTACTTAGCAGTATTTATTTGTTTGCTCAAGATGATTGCTTACTTCATGGATCTCCATAAAATATTAAAGTTTTTCATAGCAATGTATTCTTATTCCTCTACATTGAAACCTGTGTCCCCCTAAAAATTGTTAGTAGTAATAGCAACAATAGCACCATTGAATAATTTAGGCTCTGATTTATTCTATATTGAAAAGATACTTAATCTTATCCAGCTTCATAGAATGAACTGTATATCTATGTTTAAAATAATAACTTTGAGAATTGAAAGACTTGTATGTTTCTCCATCAAAGGCCAGCTTGAAGAACTGAGGACCAAACTGAGGACCAAGGTAATATTTTCTTTAGAAGACTACATTCATATAGTGGTAATTCTGCCCCACAAGCTCTTACAGACTTTTGGTGTTATGTCAAAGAGCCGTGGGTATGACTTGGGCTATGAATATTAAGTTTTGGATGTTACATGACCAAAGTAGTGTGTAATTCCTCATACCACTTGTGTATTCTACTTTAGTTATAGAAGTGAGTTTGCAGGTTGGATCTTGCTAGATGTTCAGGGAACTTTGCAATGTTTTAGGGAGGCTCCTTTTCCTTACCTATTTTTAAAAATTAATTCCCTTATTACAGTAAGTCTAACTTTCAAGGCAGCAGGAAGAGACAGAAAGGTACAAAACAGTTAGGATTTTAAAATGTATTATTATATGTGAGAAAGCAACCAGCTTGTGATTTTTTGGACTACATTTCAGATCTAGAAACAGGTTCTGTATGTCACTGGAAGAGGAGAATCACTGTTATCTCTTGAAGATACCATTAATTTCTAGCATGGTTGTCTTGTGAAATAATGGCATTCAAAGTTGTCACTGCTGGAGTGCTAATTATTGCCCATCTGTAGTCCCAGGTCACCGTGATTTTATAGTGAAAGTCCTCAGGTTATGATGAAGAGATGAAACATTTTGGCAACTTTTATTTTTAAAACTGTAGTCATTGGCAGTACTCTAAAGTTTGGAATATTGTGGGTATTATAGTAATCCTAGGATTGGTGACTTACTGAGCAGCACAAAAGCGAGATATGTGAAACTGTGTGGTAACTGCAGCTTTTTGAACAAATCTCTGTGCATGTGTTCTGAATAGTACATTAATGACAACTGGCATGGAAGGTATTCAACAGTATCCTTCAATGTATAGGGACTTCATTATGCAGAAGAACATTCCCTAAAGCACTGAAATAGAAAATATTTTTGGATCCCTAGAAGTAAAAAGAAAAAAAAAAAATTCTCAAGGCAGCCTGCTTCTACTGATGGGGTTTTAGAATAACCTCATGCTTTTCTGCACAGCCTTTCTGAGGCTTAGGTTTGGAAGTCAGGTGTGGTCTCTCCAGGACAGAAGCACAGCTCCTGGTTCTGTGCACTGCTTGTAATTTGGAAGTGCACCTTTCCGAGAGGACAGGGAGGTATTTTTGAAGCATGTATAGTTTAATACTAATTTTTTTTTTCAGTGTGGAAAATCCATTGATGGTTACGTGTCAATTGAGAATGAAAGATGTGCCTCATGAAGATAAAAAGGAATGGAAAAATTGATTCTGTAAACATCTCATCTGAATAGAAGTCTCATTTGGTGGCAGGTCTCACCTAGCTAAAAAGTTAACTACATAGAGGAAGTTACAACTTATTTAGTTCTCTTTGTATCCCCTATTAAAAGAAAATAAAAATAACATGTAAACGTCCATAATGATTAGAGTGATCAGATGAAGTGCTAAGGAAGTAAGTAGTCTTAACTCTACCCAATGATATCACATTGTCCTATGTTTACAGCATAGGCTATACAGTATGTCTAAAATCATTATGTCATTTGCTGCATGAATTACACATCTAAGGAGGATGGAGGAATAGCAGTTGTGTCACTGCTAATCTGATAATGGTTTATGCAGCATTATTAGTGTTTTTCCCAGAGGGCCCAACAACCTTACTAACCAGCTTTGTAAGTTTATGAGTTATTCTAGAAATGAAATGCAGCTGGTTGTGGGATAAGGTTTACAAAGAGCTGAAGTTCAGAACAGCAAACAAAACAAAAGGTAGAATTTCCTTTTGCATCTGAAAGGGGAATTTTGGGAAGTAAAATGCAATTACTGCAATCAAATGCTTGAACACAAAGAACTATGTGCTTTCAACATTAGTGGGTTTTATTTTAACCTAAAATTGAAACAGGATATGGGGGGAGAAGGTGCAACCTTTAAAGAGAAGCACTCTGTGTGTCTGTACAGCATGCCACCCTTACTGTTCCCAAGGCAGCTATTTTTAAAACATTTTGTAAAAGGTGAGGTGCAGCAACATTACAAACACAAGCATATAGTACATTTGTTTGCTGTACATCAGCTAAAAGTGATCAAACAAAAGAATGTTTAGCATTCCTTTATAAAGCTGTCAAAGGGAAAGAAAACTCTAAATGAACCACTCCTTCATTTTATGTTTTATAAAACAGTGATGACTGGAAAATTGTAAGTACAAAAAAGACCAAGAAGGTTGAAACATAGGAATATCTGATGCAGATGATGAGGTTTGGTGGCAATATAATGCAGGATTAGATTAGGATTCTTTTGCTAGAGATGAGATGATCGGTCAGAATAATGGCATGTAACTTGCTTCCTTGCTTGGATATTTGAAAGTGGGGGATAGATTTGCTTGTGGTGTTGTGATAGGGACATTTAGAGATTATTGCTGACAGAAAGGGACTTAATCTTCCCCAAAGCAACAGGATTAGCAACTCTAGTGGAAGCAGCAGCGAATAACTTACAAGACTTGCATGTAGAGTCAAAGCAGAGAACACAAAGCCAGCTGAAAGCAATAAAGCTTGGGAAAGGTACTTCTGAAATAAAGGAACTCATTTTGTGCTTGTTTGTAAAGTTAAAGTTGTTCAGAATTGTAACTGCCATAACCTGAAGAAGTAAGAGCAGTTACCAAGTTCTATCCAAAATCCAAGATGTGACTTGTTGCCACAAGCCTTAATATAGTTGTAGATTTTCATATAATTTTATATAATTTTATAGTCTTTTTGCATTTGAAAAATAGTTTGTAACCCCTGTACCAAATACTTAAGTTTAGGTTAACCTCTGTGTCACATTTTGAAGCTTGCTTCTGTGCTCAGGGAAAGATATTATATTGTATTCAGATAGCTATTAGAACATGTTATAGTCAAAATACAATAATTGTTTACTTGTAGTATAAAGAGAGGTTAGAGGTGTTGCAAAACTTCCAAATAGAAGACAAAATGCAATGAAGATGAGGGTAAATGAGGAAAGGGGTGTCTTAAGACCTCCGACTCAATTTTAGAAGAGGCGTGTCAGGGGGGCGGTTTGGGATGGTTTGTAGGATGGGCCAATTAGACATTGCATATGTTTCCTAGATAGGATAATTAAATAGGTTTATAAATCTGTAGAATTCTGTATGCGAGGTGCGTGTCATTGTACTCTGATTGCTAAAAGCTTTTAGCTGAACTTTAGTAAAAGAACTTTTAATTTTGCCTTCACCCTGTCTTGGAAGTTTTTCCTCAGATTTTGGGCAACAAGTTCCCAAAACATCAAAAAATAAAGCTGCTCTTCTATGTATATATATGTATGTATGCATATATATATGTATCCTATTATTCTGCACAAACTGCTGGGCTCTAGACCTGCCTCTTATATGGGCCTCTCCCTAGCACCACCTAAAAGGATCCTTGAGCCTCTTTTATTGCTAAGAAACTTCAAGAAAGGCTGCAGGTACCCTGAGTAAAGGGCATTTGCCCAAGCTTGTTAGAAGCTGCCAGACCCTAGTTGTGGCTCCCCTTATCTTGTCCTCACCTTTTGGTAGGAGGCACTCTCATGTTTCTCAGAGAGGTCTCAGGAGTTCTCTGATGATCCTGCACCCTGTGCTCATAAGATCTAGAAACTCCCAAAACAGTACTCAGAGGGTGCTGTGCAAACTGCTGTGCCTGTTGGCTGCCTCTGTCTGCTGTACTCTCATACTCTCTGTACTCTCATGAAATGAAATATGTTTCAGATCTGAGTGCACAAACAAAGAGTTAATGGAATTAGAATATAAATTCTCAGATTATAACCTAGCAAAAAGCAACCTTCTGGAAAAACTTTGGGTATATCCACTGTCTTAAAAGAGAAGTGACTTGGGGGGGACAGGGTTGCAATTTGTGTCCAGGGTGAGGTCCAGTCCAATTCCTGAGAGCAGGAGCAGTCCTCTGTGCTTCCTGAATAGAGATCAATAGTTGAGGATATTGTGTCACCTCTGCAATTTCCTGAATAAGCTGTGCTTTTACTGCCTTTAGTTAAATCAGGCAAAAATATCCAGGGTACCTCTGATTAATCTCACCCCAGTGTAGGGTCAAAATTAAGTGCAGCAAGTTGTAAACTGTCAGCACATGAGACTGGAGGGAGATAGGAAGACATTTACCTCTCCAAAACTCTGAAAGGATTGCTTGAAATGTAACAACTTGCCATATGAAATGTTATCACCACCTGGATATTCATAGAGAACAACAGAAAATCTGTTGAAGGTTATCTTTCAACACTATTATAGTGAGGATTGACAATTTTCCCAGAAGAGACAGCTGTAATGTTGAACATCTGTCCACTGGATATTTAGAAGATTGGAGACAGCACGATTTAGAGGAACTTTGTGTTTGTGAAATTGTGTATTTGACTGTAATAGTAGATGGAGAATATAACCTATAGGAAGGGTCACAGCAAGTGAATGGACCTCAGCTCCCTCTTATCTTAAAGAACAATGGTTATACTGAAGTTTTATATCATAGTTACACAAAAGAATAGGCCTTTTTATCACTTTTGAAGAATGACACTGCAGAGTTTTGAAGAGAGAGATAAGGCAGAGACTTCCAAGAGTCTTTAACAGTGGCTTAAGGATTTAAAAATCTGTAGTTCCATCAACCTAAGAAAAGAACTTACTTTATCCTGTCACAGAGTGTGGCAATGTATGCAATGGGTAAGTTTTATCATATACCCTAAGAAATTTTGGAGAGGAGTCAAATGAATCTTCAGACCAAAAATTTCTGGGAATAGGATTACTTATAGCTAATGGAACAAAGCTAGTATTCCATTGAGCATTGGATGAGAACTTTTAACTTAAATAATAGGTAAGAATTTCAGTCATATCACTGTGTGTTGCTTTTAAACACATGCCTTTATGAAATATGCAGTTTAGTATCACTGTTTCAGTGCAGCTGCATTCAGTTTCTTGCCAGTACAAGAATAATTAAAATGAAACAAAAGAATACTGAGGCATTTCCAGGAGAATGTGTCTCTTATGAAACACTCTCACCTGTTGGTAGTAATTCCCTTCAAGGTAGTGATGGATTCAATATGATTCTGGATATAACAGAGTCTGTAAATGGAGAAGTATATATGGAGTGCACATCTACATATAAGAAATATTTGCTGAACAGTGTAAGACTCGTATCTCACCCTGATATTTTTTGACTAATTGGGGAGAAGGCCCTGGAAGTAGCAGAACAAGTACATTGGAAAGAATCCTGACAACCTTTCTGTTTACCTAGTCTGCCAATAGGGTTGTAAGCCTCATGAACCCAATTCAGAAGCTCATGGGTTGCAGTCTTGAAGGGTAATGGAGTGCAGAGGGCTCAGACTCCAAGGGTGAGATACAAAAAAGGGGGTTTTTATTGAGATGGTGCCCGGCTTAAATAGGATCGGTGGGGAAGCTTCTGGAATGGGGTGGAATTTGGGGGGCGTTTAGGGAAGAGCCTGGGCGGGGTTTGCAATACAAGGCAAAAGCCTCCAAAACTGGGAATACAGGGGCAAATGCAGACCATATAAGGAAATGCTACCCTGCTGCAAGCAGAGACCAATTGGGATGAGTTACAAGCCATAAGGGATGGAAAATTCCAGCAGGGACATACAGTGAAACAAAGGGAAAGACATATAACATGATAAAATCCTCAAACAGGGTACAGAGTTTAAACTGCAAATAGTCCTGAAACATAGCAACGGTCCATATAAACGCAGCAAGCAGTTTTCCAAAGCTCAGGCAGCCACAGATCTGGGTTGATTAAGCTGTCCTTCCACAGCTGGTATCTCTCTCCTCCAACAATGGATTGCTGGGAAGAAGTTAACAGCATTGACTTTAATCCTTTGAGAATGAAAGGGAAAATGCTAGAAGACCTTGTTTTCTAGACCAAAACTGTAGTTATTATGTGAAAGAGTTGGGCCTGAAGGTTCTTCCAGAAGTATCAATATCCTTCCATTCACTTATGTTGGTTTTACCTTGAATTGAGTCCGTGTGAAGTGAAATCCATTTCTTCTTGGCCAGTCAACTCATGAGATTGCTCCAAAGAGTTTCTTCAAAGGGAGAGTGAGATACATAAATCCAGGGTGGGCTTGGCTGAATCTGGGAGTCTGAGAAAATAAAGCTGAGGAAGCATAGGAGGAAATTTAGAAAAGAACATATTTATAAAATGTCTGCTGTGTAACTAGGGAGAAGCAAGTTTTTCCTTTACTGCTGCTGCAGAGAGGCTCTGTCCATTTATGGACCTAATGCAAGTTACTCTAGTTAAATGGTGGTATTAAAATCGAAAATTAAGAGAGAGATGTGCAGTAGTTAGACACTACTTAAAATATTGCCTGTATGGTATCCACCTGTTTATTTCCTGTTTCTTTCCATGAGAGGCTTTTCCCCTGTGCAGTTTATGGTACAATTAAAATAGAACAACGCTTTCCTGCGTCACTGTGAGTACAGTTTGTGTTAGCTGAAAAGATCAGTCCATTTGCACAACAGTGGTTCCATTTTGTATGTGTCTGAGCTGTTGATTCTGGCTTGTATAGATTAAAACCTTTTTCATTATATAAAATCAGATTCTCTTCCATGCTTATCCCATGGAAAAATATCTTAGTTTTGCCCACTTGCTTAGGATTAAGTTTATCTTTAAAGGTCAAGCTGAATTTTCCCCCCTCAAGTGAACTTGGCAGGGATTTCAGCTAGTGGCATTGCTTTTTTTTTGACTGTAATATGAGGACCAGTCTTATCCTAGGATCATTTTGAAGGTTAATATAACAGGTTCCCTGCTATTTCAGGAACTTTAAGCATTGTTTGTGTGGCCTATGATCTTGATTTGTGTTGTTTTTGTAAGTGTCCTGTGGAGTGGTGAGAACTAATTTCTACAGAACGGGATAAAAAGTAGTTGTTCTTCATACCTGTCTGAACAAAACACTTATTGCCCAGACCTTTGTCATTGTGGACTACTAGATTTGATGACTGATGCTTCCAGCATTTATTTCTTATATGCAAGATACTAGACTAATTTTGGTAGTAGATTTTGTGAAGCAAGTTGCTACTCAGTGTAAACAGAAGTGGCATTATCAGGCCTCAGTATCTTGAGATGCACTGGGTAAATGGATACCTGGATATAAAGATGCCACTGTTTTTTATGGATGCTCTGTTAAAATGGCAACTTGCCACAGTAGGAAGCTTTTTTTTTTTTTTCCTTGTTTTTGCTATTCTAAAGAGAAAAAAATCCGCTGCACAATTCTAGGTAGGTGTTTACTGTTCACTCCTTATACTGAAATGTTTTAAAATCCTCTGTAAGGCATGAAATAACACTTGACTAATCAAAAGTCCCTGGGGAAGATTTTTATAGATTTTGCCACTCTCTAGGCAGTCTTAGTTGACTAGTGCCTTCTGCAGAGGAATTTATTTTCTGCTTATTTGTTCAGACTGTTATTGAACAGTGAAGGTAGCCTAAAATTCATAAGAAAAATACTAGTTGATTAGGTATTACTTTTTTTCTGTGCTGACAAGATAGTGCCTATCTGATTACTCTCTAACTGAATGGGATCAATGCAATCAAGTGGCCCTCAGTCACTGCACATTTTAAATAAAGTGTACTTACATGTTACTTTTTTGTTGTTGTTCTGACTGCTTCTCTCTATTGCTGCACCCTTTGATCTGTGCTTAGTTTGAACATGGAAACTTCCCAATAAATATAGCTTAGTCTTAGCTGGCTGTTGAAAAGGCATGAGTAGCTTATGAATGCAACTGCATTTAAAAAAAAAAAAAAATCAATCAGTTTTAAGACTTTGATGTGAAGACCATTAGAATCAATGGAAAGTACTTCCCTGAAATTGAATGTGATTTGAACAAGTATCTGTAATGATTTTCCTATCTAGGGTCCTTCCATTCCGGAAACTTAGTCAAGCACTTTTTAAAAAAAAAAAAAAAAATCTGATGATCATGTAGTTAAGTGTTCCTTCTTGCAACTTCTTGATAAAATTAGTTTCCGGTTTACTAATGTTTGCACTACAAGTTATGTATTATCTAATGGTACCATGATTGATACCCCCTCCCTTTTGTGTATTAAGATACATCTCACCACTTTCCTGTTAACAGCATGGGAGAAACAGACTTGCTGCAAATGCTTGAATGTGTCCAGGAGCCACAAAGCATGTCCATGTGCCTTTCTGACTTAAGAATCTGTGAGAAGTCTTTATCACCTCCTTGCAAATTTCAGGACAAAATCAGAGAGTTCTGGACAGTTCATGCTGTGATCTGGCTTCTTTCCCTGCTGAAAAAATTCAGTTGTGAGCATTAGTGGCCCAGTTTAAACTGTTTACTCCCTCCCTGTGCATGCCCACAATGACCACACATATTGCGAGCAAACCCAGGAAGGAAGAGGTAATGCATCTCCAACCAACATTTACATCAATGGATTTTCTGGTGGATTATTGACTAGTTTGCCATGGAACAATGCCCCCAAGAGTTGCTTCTGCCTGGCTCCATTTCATCCTGGCTAGACATATCCCCTGAAATTATGCAAAGCCCTGACCATGCTGTATTCATCCAAAAGAGAATCCACAAGCTCAGAGGGATGAAGATTATTATTATGTGAAGCCTCCACTCTTCATCTGTGCTTGTTGGACACATTTGGCAAGGATTATCACCAACTGACCTCCGTCACGCTGAGCAGCTGGAGGAGTGATGTCACCGCATTTTGTAAAGGAGAGGATGAGTCAGTCTGTTCTTAGCTGTAATACTTAATGCTGTTTATATTTTCTTTCCTGAAGAGCAGAGAGTACCCCTTAGGTTCCAGAAAGCCATAAGCAACCAAGTATATCCTTACTCAGTTGGAAAACAGAAACTCTTACAGCATTGGTGGTTTTCTTCCCTTTAGATCTCCATAAAATTACTGGGGCATGTCACTACATTAATGCTGTCATCACTTCCATTTTCATAGCATGTGTATACATTTCATATATTTGTTTTAATTCTGTGTTTGACCTATAGTGATGAACAAACCATTATATGCTGTTATGTATTTAGTCTTTCACTCTTTCATATTTTTTAAGATGGCCAATGCTGTTGTTGAAAAATATAAACAAAATATAAACAAAAAAAATGCTAACAAATACTTAGTTCCTAACTGGAATTAGTGCTGGCAATAACATAAACTGTTCTAGGCAGGAGAATGCTGCAGTGTATTTGCCATAGCAAAGTTATTGTCCAATCTGAATTCCATCTTCTCAATAAGACAAATTGCTAAGAATCTGAAGCGTTGGAGATCCTACTATCTGTTACTATCTGAATTCTAAATTACTTGTTACTGTAAACCCATGCTGAACATACTACAAAGTTTACTATAGCCCCGTTCCCTGTAACCTACAATGCTAAGGGCAACTACCAACCTGTATTAATAACAAAGCTGTAGAGCGCTCTTGATTTTTAGTTGTGACAGGTGATTATGTTGGGAACATTGCAGACCCTGAGAGGTAGTTATCAGATTATTTGTTTGGTACTTTTAGAACCTATACAATTCTTTTTTTTAAAGTAATATGAGGAATAGGATCTTTGCCTACTGTTACACTTCTTTATCTTGCCACTTCTAAGGAGGAAATTTGGACTACTTTTCTTCTCTCTGAAGTTCTCACCAAATATAAAAGTCCAAATCTAGAAGCCAAAAATCCAAAGTGAAAACTGAAATGCAAATGTATATACAATGATGTATGCTCATTTAAATAAATAGGGTTGGAAAGAAATAGTGAAATATATTTTATAAGCCATGAGAAAAGTGCAGATAGATAGCTGGATGATGAAATAGCAACATAATATAATCAGTAAATGGTTGCAATAATACTGCATTACTTTTCCCTCCTGCTGGCCCCCACCCCCATGCAGTTAATAAAAAAATAATATCAAACTACTGCATTTTCTTCAGACAACTATGCATTTGGGACACTAGTGACAAATCCATATTTTTCTAGTATTTATCTTCAACATTAATTTTCTGAATTTGACTCTGCCAAAATACCTGCTGTACACAAAAAAGAAATTATTATTATTTTCTGTTAATGCTGCCTCCCAGAAAATGGAGCTCCTTTCTGCTGATACCTGTTTCCAAATACTGTACTTTTAATGGGGGGGGTAATAAAGGGTAGTAGCAGGATTTTTGTATAAACCATAACAAATTGGACAGCTCATTTTAGAGAGATCTGTTGCTGCGTTAAGAATGTGTGTTTCTCAAATCTCCTGTGTGTATCACCATCTGTTTCTAAAGAATAATATACCTGTCTAGCCTCAAGCTATTTTGCCAGTGACTCAAGCAATCGAATGAAGCATCCAACAGCTTGATAAAGATAGCACTGCTGCCTACTTTAACTAGAGGAACAATTTAAGCTTCCAAATCTCACAAAAGCATGAATTTCTGCATGGGAGATATACCATAACACCGCAGTCTTTTGTTGGGCTGGTACATATGACGCTTGAAAATGAAAACAGCTTCTGGACTGTAAAGCCACTGGTCAGTGGTCTGGTAATGTCATTAGATGCTTCAGAAAATATTTGTCTCTGAGGTCAAAAATCTTTGTTTTATATAAGCATTACTGATTAAATTAATCTATCATAGAGATCAATGTATATAAAAGTGAGATATGCTATATCTTCTATGAGGCTGTTATAAAAGATTGCTTTGGAGGTAAAATTTACCCCAGCAGAGGGTTTACAGAGGCCACCTACTTAAACCCTGACCCTAAAAGCCATGTCTTAGACCTTATGAGGTCTAAAGTTTTGTGGCTGAGCTTTGCATTAGCATGATTACATACATGGCATATTTAAATCCATTAAAATGTCACTGAATTAAATGTGGCATTTCAACCTAAATGACAGAACATAATTTGGCCTTGTTTAACTGATTTTATAGTCACTGGTATGTTTGAATTCCCTGTACTGTATTATGTGTGAAGTAGCCAAGAAAACACATTCTTTGCTTGTCAGTGTGCAGACTTGGAAGTCTAGAGATCGGCATTCAGTGCTTAATTCTCTCAAGAAGTGTTGGTGAATCCATGAACAAATAATATATGCAATAATGGAACAAAAAATATATACAATAATTCTCCTTACTCAAAGAAGCAGAGATCTCAGATGTTGTCCACAAACACTTCTGATCTTGTTTGCCTACTTATTTGAAACAAGTTGTTCAGATGGAAACGTACTTCAGTGTTGTCCCCTTTATACAGTATTTCTCTACTTTTTATTCCTAGCTGAGATGTTACATGCACAGTCCTCTGGACAGTGGATGCATCATAAATCCACAGCATGCACCCACAAAGATTAACTCCACAGCATCCACAGGAGTGGATGCTCTCTGTTGCCCACTGTGTACCATATAGTTCTTTGGTCTCTCTGCATACTGTTTCCCAAAGGCATAGTAGTGTCTGAAAAGACAGATCCTTCAGCATATTTTGACAAGAGTTGACTTTTGATTGATTACAAAAATGCAATTTACTTTTTCTTCCAAGGAATCCAGTCACCTGTTATATTTAGGTTAAGAGTTAAAACATCCACCAAATCTTCAAAACTGAAAATCATTCTGTAAGTGAATGCTTGGAATTTTAGCTGTGTGTCTGCTATTAAACAACTCTGAAATTTATTACATCTTTGTGCTTCAGTAAATTACAGAGGAGATTATAATATGGTTTCATCTGATAGAACTGGTATGATTCTTATTTCTGCTACTTCTCCTATAACGCCTTCACTATCAGTATTTATGATGCTATTCATAGAATTCAAACCCTTTGCATCACAACACATACTAATGCTTGGCCTGAACAGTGAACTGTCTATGTAGCAGGCGGACAGTGGCTGAATACCAAGTGGTGTTGAGAGAAAGACAGCACTAGTTATACTCAGGAGGTCCTGAGCAGCGTGATGAAAATAGTACCCAAACTGCTTACTCACTTGTGTTTCAAATAGACATAGTGAGAGGCACTAGTCACAAGTAGAAGTTTAAAGGAGGAAAATAGATTTTCTTTGCTTATGTTTATGAGGAACTTGTTCCATGCATAAAAAGTGAATGGAAAGGAAGGCCAGAAAATGTGATATAAAGCCCTATTTGGTGCCATAATTGACATAGTGCATATCCATTTATTTTCAAGTGTGAGGTATTGAGATATTATTGAAGTACAGACTGAAAGAATACTTAGAGAAAAAAATCCTTTTTTTCCCCAAATTTGATATGAATTATTTTGAACTGCATTATTAGAAGCAGTAGGTCCAGTCAGATGCTCCTGGTAAGTGAAAGACTGATAAAGTACGCAATGGAATACACATTTGTGGATTCATTTGCTTTCAGGGGCAATTATCAATCTTAAACAGTCAAGAAGTCAAAACTGTATTTATGGACCTCTGCTCTGTGTGGAGTTATTGGTATGGTTTATAATGTTGGATGACAGAACTAATATTAATTTTATTCTGTACTGACTGAATTGTATTTTCTTTTTATATTCAGATGCTCAGTTTCTTTGCTGCTGATGCTGTCTCACAATGCAGTACTGAACATAAAATCAATAGCCCCCATCTCAAAGCAGTGTAGATCTTCTCTCCTGTACTTTGCTCTCCAGACTGAAGTATCCACAAATTATCCTGTAAGCATGTCATAAAATCTGTGCCACTTGCACAGCTATCAAATATCTTGGTGACTGAGGACAACCATTTAAATCTTGTGTGCCTCTTCCACTGATTTTGCTCGGGGCGGGAGGGGGGAGCCTTCAAGACTACTGAGTATCTGAGAAAGGTTTTGTTCTCCACAGTCTGAGGGTGCTTGTTAAAGATAAATAGGAATAATACTATGTATTAAGGCACTATTAGCGCCTCATCTTCTGTAGTGCTTCACAGATGCAGAGAAGTAATATGCCTGAGGTGGGGGCAAGCTCTCCCTTTGCCATGGCATGTACTGCTCCCCAGGAGCTTCTAGGTGACCCTACACACTCACAAGCGTGAGTGGAGGAAGTGAGGGCCAAATCACACAGATTGTCAGCAGCTTCTTCACCAGTAGCCAGTTCTCTGCCTCAAGAGGAATTTCCCATGTGCACTGACAGAGTAATGTAGTTAATCTGAAGTAAGAATCAACCAAGGTACTTGTATTTCTTTTTCTTCTGCACTGGTCAGGTTGTGGGAACAAGATTTGGGATTTAAGATCTTAGTGTATTCTGTATAAATTAGCGGAAGCTTTAAAATTGGCTTTGGTATAAAAATGCCCTAAACAGTCATGCTCCACTTGTACATTATTGAGCCTGAAACTGAACTTTTGACTGATATCAACTGAAAAAAAAGTCTGTACTGAATTTCAGTAGGGTTTGAATCTAAAATTTGATGGGTCAAAAGGTAAAACCCAAGAAACCAAAAACCAATAAGCCCCCACTCAACTGATAGCATCATAATAAATATAACACATTTTATAAATCATTTTAGAAGCATTTCAGAGGCCTTGACAACGATAATACACATCTTGGGAGAAAGCAAGAGGAGAATTACAACTTCATGAAGTCAGTTTACTAGCTCTCTAGTGTCAAACCTTTGATTTAGAGCTTATGATATATAGGGCTTAAGTAAGCTTGTTGGGAGCATCTGTACTGGAGAATAAGCTGTTTTATAAATCTATGCTCTGTACAAGTATACTGTAATGCAAATCAAAGCAATATTGACGCAAAGCACATTGATTGTCCCTGAGCCACTACCAGTTTTAATAATAGAATTGCTGCAGATGCATGTTTGAAGTGGCTTTGTTTAAAGCCCCTGTTTTATTTACAGCACAGATGAAAACTACTCTGCTGTAATAAGCTTTCCCATCTCAACAGTGTGTATGTGTTTGTTGATGTTGGTTACCCCCAGGTTCCTGATTTGGAAAGAGACTTTGGCTTGATTCATTGAGCAATTTATGCACCATTTACATGCAGTTCCCCAAGTGTTATTTGAAGTAATTGAGTACATATTTTTATGATCTATAAAACAGTCCTTTAAATTTGTACACATGAGGAAACTCTTTATGATGAACCAAAGACTAACCATCCAAATATGAATAGCATCTAAAAATCAGGGACAGAATTTTCCCACAGCACTTCAAGTGCTTAAAACTTCACAATAATTCTTTCTTTATTGCGGTTACTTACTGTCGGTATGATACTTCTCATGTGTAAAATTCTAAGTATTTTATCTCTCAAAAGTGGCTATTATTTTCCCTTCCCACCCAATCCTTTTCACCATGGAGAAAGCAGAAGTAGAGGAAGATTAGGCAATTTTCTGAAGTAGTGTAGAACATCTGCCAATAAGGTGGGGATAAAATTGTGAGAGAGCAGTGCTGAGCCCACCTCTCCAATCACAAGACTCTAGCAAGAAGCCTACATAGTGTGAAGAGGCAGTGTGGAGTCCTGCCACCGGGAAGGAGGCTGTTGGTAGTATCAAAGAAGGTATTTCAATGGCTTAACATGTTCCCCAAAAGGGAAAATATAACCAGGAAACTTTACTAAATGTTTTGAGAGAACATGACCTGGTCATATTAAAGGTCTACCTATGGCAAGGAAACAAAAGTAATTCTGTTAAAAAACCCCAACCAAACAAAAAACCCGAAACAAACAAAAAAACCAAACCAAACAAAAAATCCCCACCAAATTCATTGCCTTTTTCAGTTCAAATTCACAGCATTAGAGGTTGCTGTCAGTGGATTTCATTAAGTATCAGAGTGGTTCTCTGCCTTGCTGTTTCCTGTACTTGTTTGACCCTTCTGAAGAATTTCCACTGCTACACAGCTCTCCTGGTTTCTTTGTGACTCATACTGATAAGCTTTTATGTGCTAGTTTTTCTCCTTGCCAATTTTATTATTGTTTTAAATTGCTATCTTTGCACTTATTTTGTTAAGAAATACAAGTGTAATATAGTTTGGGAAGTAAATAATTATAAATTTATACCTCTTTAGCAGTAAAATTTCATGCACATAAAGCTGTACAGATGCATAAAGAAAAATGTGGATGTGACTCCATATACAGAAGGAAAGGCAATATGAGTTCCATTATTGATTCCTTTTTTTTTTTTTTTTACTGCCCCTTGTTTCATCAGAAGTATGATTACCTGATGTTATAATATAAAGAATCTGTTTCTAAAGTCTCTTTTTTTTCCCCCTTCAGAACCTCACTTTAATAACTGGAAATATTTTATTATACTTACTCACTTTTCCTTCTTGACAAATAACATGATCCCTCCAATATATTTTATTAACCCTGCCTTTTCCAAGAAAACCTGGGAAGCTGATGTTGCATATATAGTCAAGAACTGTTTTAGGACCCTCTGTCTTTTTTACAAATGGATTGAAATGAGAGCTTTAAAAAAGAAATTAACCTGCTTCTAGAAAGGCCTTTGTTTTGAAGAAACCCAGCTGGCCCCGTGAAAGAAAGAAATTCATAACAGGTTTCTACATTTTGTGTTATCTAGCCATCTGCTTTTTGTGCCGAATGTGGATAACTTTATGAATAAAAACATTGAATACAAACTAAGTAAAGACCTGCTAGTATGGTTCCTACTCAGATATTCAAGGACTAGAAACAGTGCAGAAGCTTACAAGAGGACTGCATGGATAAGTAATCTTATTGCCTTCAGGTGATCAGACATGGATAATCAGGATGCTATCATGTGATCAGGATGCTTAAGGCCAAATATTTATGCAATTAATCATTGTACTTTTTCTTCGCTGATCTACTACACCACCATTTCCTTATTTCTGCTACTTCTACTACAACTCCTCTACTATCAATATTTATGATGCTATTCACAGAGTCAAAACTTTTTGCATCACAACATATACTGGCTGCATGGAAGAACAACTTCAAAAAATCCTTGCATCTTAGTAAGCATGTATGCTTTGCTTTGTTATTTTTATGGTGAAATTTTAGCACATGTTAATTTAAAATGTTTCAGATCTCCATATGAAAAGAAAGAAAAATTTTCCTCCCTGAGAAGGTGTATGAATTAGAGCCCTAGTACATATCTAACATTAAATGAAAGAAAAATAACTAAACTGAAGTCCTGTGCCAAATTAGAATTTCATGTTTGAAGTATGTGAAGGGTTTATTACCAAGTTACAAATTCAACAAATTACTCAAGACCAAAAAAATTACTTAAATCCATCATGGGGAGGATAATGTTTTGGAATCATTAATGAGTTACTTCCCTTACATTAATTAAGCAAGACACATTTTCCTCATTATTACAAGGATATGCAAATTATGAAACTAACACGAAATATCAATATGTACTTTTGTGCACTTATCTGTGTCATATATGCATGAGGGAATAACGGCAGCATTAAAAGGAACAGTATTTCTCCATCCTATGGCATGTTCTGCATTTCTGTTCATGTGTATGTGCATGTGTATATCCAACACTTGTAAATAGTGTTACAGATTGAAAAATTACAAAGAAAAGCTCCTTCAATAGGAAATAGAGCTATTATTTAACACCAAGCTCATCAGTAACAAAAGAACATATTAGGAACATTGTTTAATCCACTGATCTTGATAAACTGGATGATAAAATCTCAGAAATCACAAAGAAAACTATCTTTGAAGTTAGTGGGGTGGATGAGATGATGGACAAGTAGAATAGAGCACATGTACTAATAAGAGAAAAAAAAAATTAAAAAGGCAAAACCCCCATGTATCTGTAGTTACCTAAGGAAAAGAAAATAAACACCCAATATTGCAAGAATGAATAGCACCCTAATTATTCAATTTGCATTATGGGATGCTTGCTGACAGTGCTGGTATGCAAGGAAAAGCATGAGATTAAAAAAAAGTTAAAATTCCCTGGAGGTTTTGTGTCTCATAACATTACTTACTATAAGACATTCAAGAATCCTAACTTTTTAAAATCTTCTTTAAGGTCCGTGTCTAAAACTGGCTGGAAAACTCTTCCCAGACAGCAGTTATCAACCTTGCACCAGTAAAATGGGTGAAAGCTCAGTGGAATCTCTTCAGATTTGAGTGCTATTCAACATTTTTCTTAATGGCATGAGTGATGAAATAGGATATGCTTCTCACCAGTGCAGATGACACCATCCTAGGAAATCTGTCAAAATTTTCTAAAGGGTTTACTTCAAAAATTCTTTAAAACTAAGAGACGTGATCTAAAAACACAGTTATGCTATTTCAGTAAGTGCATGGTACTGCATTTAAGTAGAAATAGCCAGCTGAACATGAACGGTATGGAAAAGATATAAATGTTCTTATATCCGTACTTGATCATAGATTAAATATGAATTGTCAATAAACATGATAAACTTGATAAATAGCATGCAATTATCAGTATAAAAGAGTTTAACCTGAAAAACTTATGAATTAGTAACTCACCAGATCTGGTATAAGTGATGAAGTTCTTCAGTCAATAATTTGCAGTCTCAGACATCATGTCTGCATTTGCATGATGAGCAAAGACTAGGCAGGCTTGCTTTTTGATATATTAGAGCATGTCAAGGTTGCTGACATACCTTCTTTCACAGACACACACACAATAGGATTTTTTTTTCTTGTTTGCAATGTTATCATGGCATGAAATTTCTTTTTTTATTGAACTGCCTCATTTCTTTTAGTTTCAAAATAATATTAAACATGTTTGCTAATCAATAACAGTAGTTAGTTTAGACAAGGAGAATTGGAGAATTGTTTTAGAAGAATGATGTAAAGTTATTGAGATGAGCTGAATTATAAGTCTCCCACTTGCAAGGCTACATAAAGATTCTCTTTCTATGTTCAGAAAAGTTGTCTTGTGCAATTCAGTGGCCACAGATCAAGCTGTAAAACTCAGATTGACTACCTGAAACAGCCAGAAGGAGTAATATTAATGTAGTGCAGTTTCAAATGAACAGAATTCGTGAGATAAGGCTGAGAAACTAAATTTCTTTCTGAAAAGTACTGTTGTGTTCCAGTTCAATATTGTTATTAATTAGTACAATATTTGGTGAATATTTCATCTAATGAGAACAAGATCAGAATGGATTGTTTTGCTTTACCTCATTTTTACAAAGTAGTTTAATTTCAAATATCCAGTTTAATTTTGGTTTTGTCTCTTTGATTTGATATGATGTTGGAAAATTTTGTTATCAGGTATGTTTATTCCTTGGTGTGGCCATGTTTTGCACTTGGCTTAGCTCTGTGATTTGCTGATGAATTTTAACTTTTCAGGGTTTGAGTGCTGGTACAAGTAGGCAGTCTCCTGGATTTTTGACCCTTTTCACTCCTGAGCTAAATGCATTGCAATAATTTTGTCATCTGTATAGGTACAGAAAACCATCACAGAGTGGTGATGACCCTGAGTCCTAGAAAACATCTAGAAAACAACCATGGAGAAAACATGCTGTAAAATAGCTCATGAGAGAAGCAAGCAGGCTGAAAGTTCAGTAGAGAGTTAATCTTCCCGTTAACACTGTTTTTCATGATTTCGTTATCTTAGTTCAAAAACTTTGCTCTGCAGACTTTTTCACTTCTTTCAGATAAGGCAAAAGCAGGAGTCGTAAAAGCCCACAACTGTACATGTACTTACTGGATGTGTGGAGAAGTGTGACATGAGCCCGTTTTCTGTGTAGAAGACTTCACTTTCTACACAGCTACTCCCTACTTCACATAAACTCAGCTACTACCAGCCAACAGACCCATTGCTGTACCTCTCGCTCAAATGCAGTAGGCAGTCTTCTGCTGTGGGAGGAGTGGCAGGCACACTGAGCTTGCGTGCACATGGTGTGTGAGAACCAAGGACCAGATAATCAGTGATGTGCAAGTTATGAGAGCTGGAGCAATACCAGAAGACTTTAAGGCAGCACTGGTGGTGGCAGCAGTACATGACTCTTTAGTGTTGCCTATTTGAGAAATAACACAGCTCCAGTAAATCCTCAGCAAACTTAATTTTGTCCTCCTGCATTTTGATGAATTCATAGAACAGCCTCTTTGCTAAACAAAGAACCAAGACATACCTCAGCTAGTAACAGTGTGGCATTACTGAGACAACCCTGATGCAAATGATGCAACCTGCTGTCTGCACAATCCCTGAGACATCTAGCTGTAGACATGCTGGCATACATAAACCTCAGACGTAGGAGTACCAGGCTTTTATCAGAACAGAAATAATTCTGTCGACCTGAAGCTGAACCCATTATCTATGCTGGTTCGAGACAGCATCTGCACTTAAAAGCAGCACCAGGTAAAAATACCATGGGTGCTCTCAAGAGAGATCCAATAAGTCATCTTCCCTTTTGGACTGGAGGGAGGTCTGTCATCTAGGGCTGTGATCTTAAGAAGTAGCAACCTGCTGCCATTACCACTGCAAGTGTAGATAATAGGTTTTTCTACAAGAGAATGCTAATTTTTAGTGATTCCCATCCTTCTGCATTTAAAGCAGGATGTTTAGCCAGCCCTGTGTCGGTACGCATACTGCTTGCGCGTCAGAGACTGAGAAGAAGCTATCATAGATTCATAGAATCAGAATGATTTGAGCTGAAAGGGACCTCAAAAGATCACATATTTCCAACCCCTCTGCCATGGGCAGGGATACCTTCCACTAGGTTGCTCAGAGCCGCTTTCAACCTGTCCTTGAACACTTCCAGGGATGGGACAACCACAGCTTGTCTGGGCAACCTGTTCCAGTGCCTCATCACTCTCACAGTAAAGATTTTCTTCCTAATATCTGATCTAAACCTTTCCTCTTTCAGTTTAAAACCAAATATTCCTCTTCCTGTCACTACATGCCTTTGTAGTAGCTGTCTTGTAGGCTCTCTTTAGGCTTCCACCTTCCCAAGGTGAACAACCCCAATTCTCATTCTGTCTTCATAGAAAAGTAGTTGTTGATGTCTTAAGAAATGAATCCAGTGTGACATCCCTTCTGCCAGGAAGAGACCAGGGATGAAGGTTGAAGCTGAAGGGATTCTTGTTCACTAAATTCTCTTTATGACATGTAGAGAGTTGGAAGAGTTTGAGTGAAAAGTTCATACTCCCTATGCATTGCTTTAACCTTTCATTCTGATGCTGGAGAGTTAAAAGATTGGAACATTTTATTTTTTTCAGAAGGCAGTCTCTTCTTCTTGTTCATCAAGATGCAATTTGAAAATTCTAGTTTTCTCTCTGAGCTTATGAAAATACTTCTTGGTACTAGAAATGAACCAAAACCTCCCCATTCATTCAGTTAGAATTGTTAACAATGTCCTTCATGATCTCAAACAGCAAGGCAAATTAGCTTTCTGAAATGTTTCTAAACTGAAAAACTGTTTTGCAGATTCTCTAAAGATTCAGGTACTCATCTTACTACTTTCCTGTTGCTGAGCTACTTACCTGACTAACACTAGTGCTGTCCTTGAGTGGGCACCCAGTTGCCTTGCTCCAAGTAGAGTTTGTGACTCTCCAGGACATGGCAAGAATTTTCCACTGTCTTCATTTAAGGATGGCCATGCCTCTATAGAGTAAGCACCCACAGATTACACAGGTACTTTAAAAAAATTGTTGTGGCAATGTGGAAGCAAAATTAGTTATAAATCTGGAATATACTCTTTAGGTTTCTGGAAAAAGAGATTCATAAGTACATGGGTGACTACAGGGAAGAAAATCAAACTGAATGTACTCACTGAGAGGGAAAAATACTTTTATCGTTGGTAAGGCCATATACATATTATTTTCAGATGGTTTTCATGTGTTGGAGCTAATAATTCCCATAAAAGATTGAAGTCAATAACTCTTGATGTAAACAAAAAGTAATTAGGTCATTGCAGGTTTCTCATTTCTGGTTTATGAGTGAGGTAACAGTGAGATAAATAGCCTTTATCTTTGTTAAAGCCCCCTCGAAGTTGGTCTGTCAACTATTTTTTTTTACCATAGCACAAGGTTTGATGTAGATTCCCCTCTTGTCAAGGGTTTAATGACTCCTAAAATATACTGACCAGCACTTAGTGAGTCTTGAAAACTATTTCTTTCTTGCTCTTTTCTGAAACAGGGTCTCCAAGCACCTTAAGTCAGTGTGCATAAAATAATCATGGCACCACAAAAAGAGGGATGTTGTATTTACTAGCCTTTTGTAACAAGTAAATGGCTTTATCTGACTGTGCACTGAGAATTAGTAGCAAAACTGTATGCTTTCCAACATATAGCTGCATTTATTATTTACATGATTAATTAGGAATAGTCAGGATTAGAAAGTAAGTTTTTCTCATGCTATCTCAAAAAAAAATATTGCTTGATGTGATGCTTGCATACTGCAACCGTTTTGGCTCTTGAGTAAAAAATTGATGTCTGAACTAAGAATGGAACATATATTGTGCTACATGCCACTTGCAAATATAATTTTAAAATTATATACTTTCTTTATATTTAAACTAATCTCATCTTCCCTGGCTTCTAGTTGTATGAAAGTTTTATAGTTAAAAGAGAATTTGCATAATGCTTTTAAAAGTCTTAATAGCGATAATAATTTTAAACTATTATGGAGTGTTTACAATATATAGTAAGCTGCAGCATTTAATTGTGTAAAAAGGAATATTAAGGCACATCTAATCAAAAGAGTAATGGAAATATTAAGTATGATGGTTTTTGTTATTTTTTCCTAATTGCATCTGGACATCAATTTTATTACTTCTTTCAAAGCCCAAATGACCATGAAAAATGAGGTTAAATCTTCACTGGAAGAGATATGCTGAAATAAGCTCTATGCAGGTGTTTTATTTAGTATCCTTTCTGGAAGTGTACCAGTTGGCTCTGCTGAGTTGTGATTCTTCCCCCACTCAATCAATTAATGTTTTCCCATTCACTTTATTTCAGTCAGGTTCAGGGCTTCTCATATGATTGGTGGATTTTATTTATTTACAGGAATATGAGAGACAAAAAATATGAGTCATTATCTTCAATGTGCTATTTAGTCAAGGATCAATCTCATCAAGAGGTGCAGCAGATCTGACATAAAGGACCTGCAGCTGTTCCAGAACAAAACACACATTGCATGTAATAACAACCCCATACAGCTTTTACCCAGTCAAGTGTCCAGGCAAGATACCATAGCACACAATCAATGCAAATCTCCAAGCAAAATGTAATATGGCCATTTTTCAAGGATTTGGTGCACTTCATCTTTTCAAATAGACTTTTTTTAATTATTATTTTGTAATGATGATTTGAAGTGGAAAAGCCATTTCTTTGGTAACTATTGAATTTTATGACAGCTTTGTCAGGAAAGTATCATTCTGGTTTAATCTTGCCATCTTTGCAAGATTAGGTAAAATCTTGTAGCTGTACAATGAAGCTAGCAAGATGGTAAGGAAGAACAAGATTTCTACAATAAATTGAGAATAGAATTTCCATTTTATCAGAAATTCGGACATGTAAATAGTATATTCTACATTGGAACAAAATTTTATATTTGGCATTTTGCATAAACCAGTAAGTTCTGAGATTGTTTCATGGGTTTTTTCCTAAGTTTGAGGGTCAAATTATCTATATTAGTGTGATTATTTTTATTATTTATCCTCAATATTTTTCAACATTGAGGTTTCCTTTATTTATAGAAGCCTGTGAAAACAACTTCAACCTTTTTGACATGAAGGGAACAGCTTTTGATTTCAAACAAATTGTTTATCACTACTCCTTCAAGCAACTTTGCATCTTGTTTCCTATTGTCATTCTGCTGATTAATTTTCTCCATATTTTAGTACAAATCAATGTATATTGGTGAAGTTTTCTATTAAGTCTTTGTACAAATTCAGAATATACATCTATGTGATGTTTTTTGCTACCTCTGATTGTGGAGAAAGATCAATACACACATATGGATTATTTTTTTTTTTAAATTATGTGCTCTTCAATATAAAAATAATATGATCTATGTTCTGAAGCTAGAATCTGTTAGGATTCACCTGGGAAATAATTTATGTAATTACAGCATGGTAGTCTTGTCTTTTATCACTGAAGGCAAGGCAGGAAATTTTTTAGAAACAATGATGATGTGTTTTATAGCACTTAGTATCAGTAAGTCCCTTAAGGGCTGAGCATAAAGGCAAATAAAGTAGGGACTTCATTGCAAGTTTGCAATTTATGATCTAGTCCAGTTTCACCTACCAGCAGGAATACTGTAAGGAAAGTAACTCTCTATTAGATCCCTGACTCTTGCTTTGGGATTCTAAGGGGAAAAAGAAAAAAAAAGAAAGANCCCCAGGCATAACAGAATTCCTGCTTGCTCTAGACACTCGACATTTTTACTGTTTATGAATGTCAGGTCTGATTACCATTCCAATTTAGTTTTTTCTACCCCTCTCTTGCCATTCTCATTACACGTTGTAGGAAGTAGAGTTGATGGGTGCCTGAATACACACATGACCCAGAATGTCTATTTAAAAGCTTTTTTATTGTAATATTCCTTTATCTAATTTATAAAAATTAAATTGATTTACATAATTAATATTATGCTGTAGCTTACAGCTCAAAGTACATTGTTTTAATAGTAACTTTTATGTTTTGTAGTGACTCAGATGCTTTACTTAGGGGGGGTAAAAAGGATGTTTCTCCATGCCTTCACACTATAAACAGTCTTATATAAGCTTTGCAGTGGCATTGATGCAAGTGAACGCATTCAGTGATGTTCTGTCCATATGGCATTCAGTTCCCTGATTGCATGTTGCAGCCTTGTCTTTGTAGACAGAATCAGCTGAACGTGCAAATCTTTTCATCGTTTTGTATGGCACTGATGTCATTGTTCAGCAAAGAAAGTCACGTCTTGGAACACAGAGAAGCTGGGCTGCAAGTGAGGATTCCTAAAGTCAAACTGAGTGTTCTGGTGTGAAAGAAATTAAAACAGCAGTAACCTCTGCTGGGAATAGCTTTCTACAATCAGGACTTGCATGTGGGTGCTTGGAATTTGAGTATTTTATTGAGGTTATCATGGAGAAGTTTTGGAGACATTTCTGATGATTTTCTGCCTTCACTTACTTTCTACAGTATGAGACTACTTATGTGTTTGTTTCTATATTTATTTACAGGAGCTGTTTTCCTGCATGCCCATCTGTTTGACCTTCAAAATACTTACACCTGTAAGTAGTCAACCTTCAACAAGCTGCAGCTCTTTTGGTTTTCCAACTGATCTCCTTTGTTTCTTCTCCCTTTACTACTTTCTAAAGACAAAGTACGTTCTTGCAGAAATCTCCACCTGAAAATATTCATGTTTACTGTAACATTTGACTGTCAGATGTTCTGAAGAATTCTAATAAGCATATTTCAGCTTTGAGAATAGCCATATCTAGATGGAGAAATGTTTTCAGGTTATAAGATCTTTTTAGATTGTTTCTTTGAACGGGAGACTCACAAGTAACTTATTTTTATTTCTTCATCCTGCGGTAAGAACAAAAGTGCCTTTATGTTTTCTTAAGACGTAACATAATTTGAAGTGTTTGAAAACTGCATGCTGAAAATCGTCCATTTCTGCCTTTCCATTGAATCCAAACAGTGTGCCAGTGCCTGGTGTTCCAGATACATGCAAATATATGTGCACCTGTCTGCAGTGGAGCTCTTCACATTGATAGAAATGTTGCTGTTTACTTCAGTGATTGCCCATTGAAATAATGATAGTACATTTATATTTAGATAGTAGCATCTATTTCAAATGATCCTGAAGAACCCTATTACCGTTAAGACTTCTGTCAGTCATGAGGAATCCCTAGGGATTTCAGTGCATCATGTTGTTTGGATTTTATCACAGGAATGGGGATATGTAGATTTGGGGATTTGGGGAATGAGGTCTTTAGTCAAATTGCGATCTTCATCACTATAAATAGAAAAATATTTGCCAGTTGTTGAACTTAGACATATTTTTGTTAACAATGTAGCAACTTCCAACCAAAGTGGATGATGAGATGGACTGGACCAAGGATGCTGAAAGGGCAGTGGTCAGTGGGACAAAGTCCACCTGGTAGGCAATTATGAGTGTCATGCTTCAGGGACTCACACTTGGGCCAGGACTTTGTCATGTCTTTATTAACAGCTTAGAAGGCATGATGGAGTATTCCAGCAGATTAACAGGTGATACTGGGTTGTGGGAAGTCTGTACAATGGAAAACTGGACTGATGCTCAGAAGTAGCTAAACAAGATGAGAAAGGGGGCTGACAGGAACTTCATGGAATATGACAGATCCAAGTGCAAAATCCCATAAATGGGATGAGTACCCCATCAGACCAGGTGGAGGGCCAAACAGCTGGAAAGCTGCTTGGCAGAAAAAACCCCAGGGGGTCCTTGTGAAAAGCAACTTAAAGGGGAATCACCAGTGTGCTCTTGGAGCAGAGAAGGCTGCATGAAGATGGCTGAGGGAGAGGATCCTTCCTCTCTGCTCAACACTGGATCCAGTGGTGGGCTCACCAGTACAAGATAAATTGATACACGCTGGAGTGAGGCTTGTGTGGAGCCACTGAGATAGTGGGAGACTGCAGCATGAGGTGTATGATGAGAGTCTATGAGCTGGGTCATTCAGGCTGGAGAAGACAAAGGGGGATTTTATCTGTGTCTACAGCTGCTTAAGGGGATTGTGTGAAGGAGGTGGAGCCTGACTTTTCTCAGAGGAAATCAGTAGAAGGATTAGAGACAATGGACAATATTTCAGATCATTGCAATGAATTCTCGAAAACAATCATATACACATAAACTTTAAATCTATAAATGCCTTCCAAAAGTTTTATTTTGAAGGAATTTGGGACGGTATGTATCCAAGGAAACTACTGCTTTCTCATCAAGTACTGTTGAGACTGCCTTAAGGTCACATACATTAATACGTATACCAAATTAGAGTTTTTAAAGTATTTTACATATGTACATATAAACAGTATAATTGTATTTAAATACCTAAACTATGAGAATCCTTTTCAATGCCAAATAATCATTTCCAAATATTTTATCTAGAATGTAAGAGATGATTTTTCAACAAACTAAATTCTAAGCTCATCTAGCTGCATTTGTTCATGTGACAAATGAGTGGAGAAGAAAATATAAATTTATATTTTCAGAGACAATTCAGATTGTTACCTTCCTCATGCAAATGCAAATCTTTGGTATAGAATCATGCATAAACTATTTAAAGAGAGGGGAAGAGAGGACAAAAGTCTGGGATTACAGCTGTTATATAATGATTATTAAAGGGCTTTCCAGAGTGTTGCCTTTTTAATATTAAAAAAAAAAAAGTATTTACCAGATCCAAATTATATTCTTTCAGACCTATTTGGTTTTTAAAAAGAATTTATATGTTGAAATAAATACTTTCAAAGCCATTTATAGATATGGTTGTATTAGCAGCATTAGAGCCACAAGGTAGTTACTGTACATGATAGATGTTTGCCCTAACACACAGTTACCACTACAGAGAACAGTGTGGGTGTGTGCAACACCAGTTCCCTACTCCACTGCCCCTAGAGGGTCCTGGACAAAGGTGACAGCTTCCACACTGTTTGTGGGGGTTTAGATGCGTTGTACTGGTGAAGAAGGAAATCTATAAGCACAGGTTGTGGTTCTGTTTTGGAGATTTTCTGCCCTTTCACAGCCAGGTCTCATGGCTCCGTGCCATACGTAACTGAGTCTGTGCTGTCCCAGTGAGAAAAAGGACTGTAGCAAGCAAGGTTGACATACATAAGGCACGTTCATTTTTCTACATCCTAACTGTGCCTCTTTTGTGATGGGCAGAAGAACATAAGGTACCTAAGTTAATAAAGTGGTGTTAAAACCCTACAGTTAATTTCACATAAGGAGATTACTGGGTGATTTATGGTATTCTGCTTCAAATAATTTACAGAGGAAAAATGCCATTTCGTCGTACTTCAAAGGCTAGTTTCCTTTCGATGCTTTAACCCTTAGCACTTTTTTGCCTTTTATATTAAATTACAGCAGTCCTTTTTCAGGCTACTTTTTCTTTATCTTAGGCCTTCTTTTGGAAATGGCAATACTTCTAGAGAAAATCTATGTTTTATAACTGCACCAGCTTCCAAACTCCAAGGAACAGAGTGCACCTATTGTCCTGCAGGGCAATATATATTGTCCTGTATAGGACAAAGTAATGATTTCTTAGAGACTTATTAACAGAGCTGAGTGAAAACTGCAAAATATAACAATGAACCGTTGATAAATGTAAAAATTTGTGGCTTAGTTGCACCTTTACCACTCTTCTAGCTTTTAGCAAGTACCATCTTACCATTACCATTAGCTCTGCAGAAGAAGCAGAAGTATGCTTAGTACCCAATACTATCATATTCTCCTCTAAATGATTCCTCTGAAAGGGCATTTTAAATTCACAGATTTGAGTCCTTATGCCAAAAGTAGTTTGGATAGGACACCACTGGAGAGAAAGTGTTGGGCTCCTTAAAATGTCTGTAAGATTTCTGAAAGGGAACCCCTTAAAAAAAAACTTACACCAATCATCTTTCTGCTTTCTTTGCACCTTGGAATGTGATATTATGAAGCACATAAAGAATAATGAAAGAAAATAAAATGTAATATAATTAATTACAGAAGCCTACTTCTATTTTTATTTTTTTTTAAATTGCCTTCAGGAAAGCATAAAGGTGCCCGCAAAAAAACCCCAAAACAACAAAACCAAAAGCCACCAAAAAATCCAAACCACAAACCCCCTCACAATATTCATGATCTTTCCTTACTATTTATATAGATAGTTCCTTTTAAGTAGCTTCCCTTTCATAACTAATGCAGAAATTTGTTGGCTTATTTCAGGTCCTTATTATGAATACATTAATGTTTTTATAGAACAAAAACTACTCAGTGATTCCACAGCACTCAGATACCACTAAAGTTTGTCCTGCTCCTGTAACAGATTTGTGAGAAAACAGTGTGGAAGCCATTAACACACAGTGGCACAAAAGGCACCAATTACATGTCTATGCCTTCAGCATTTGTCTGGCAAAGCCAATTCCAAGGAGGTTCCTAAAATAGACTGCAATCTTCTGGTATGGAAGCATCATGCTGGTGCTTCCAGAGGGATTTCCAATATCTGTTCACTCCACCAAGAGACTGAGCAGTCTTCTTCATCTGTGTTCAAATTGTAGAGGAGAAACATCATGCCAGCTATTGAAGGGCCAAATTAACTCTTCAGGAGTATAATGCTGTTGTAGCTAAGAAAACCTACCACTGATTTACAAGGCTGGACCACAGTGTACAGACTTAAATGATAAATGAACCTCTGAGATCTCATAAGCTGTGGGGATTGGGTTTGACCAGTGTAGGAAATGGTAAGCCTTCAAGAAGCAACTTACATGAAAGGAAAGAGTTAATCTAAGTGGCACTTTTTGCATAAATATCCAATATTAAATATGTTCCTTAATGTGTTTTAGAAATGAACTGTGTGATTCCTTTTGCAGCAGTCCTCACCACTAGTGCTTAGTGAATCCCTCCCATGTATTTTTGTCTTTCTCTTGTTAGTGCTTTTCAGGCATTTTGTTGTGGCTGAAAACAAATGCATTGCTGTTTAGTATTTCTGTACTCCTTTCCAAAAGCATATGACTTGATCCATATATCTAAGTCTTAAGCCTTGTCTAAATAAATAAAACTTTTTTTGGTCTTTATAATCCACAATAAATATCTGTCATATACAGCCATCATCACAGCTGAGTATTTAGACAAGTCAAAGATCTTCAATCACAACCAGAAGTTTCTCTGCTTAAGAGGGCTGGAGGGCAGCACAGTCTTTGAGGCTAGATACCTAAGTAACTCTATGGAATAGGGATCTAAATTTGCTGTAATTTCCTTGTGTGATGTTGTCACACTCCATCAAGAGCCCTGAATGCTCATAAGAAAATAGCAACGCGTCTACTATACTGCACAGACTGCCAGTGTACTGACAGCTATTTTTGGGAAAGCTAAGCCTGAGAAGAAACACAACATAAAAGCTGGGCCACCTGTTGGGGAAAGTTGCCTAGCATTCAGAGGTGTTTCCAAGGATTTCAATGTTATCATGCAGTCAACATTTACACTGCCAGTAGAAGAATCCCTTTGTAGACTCCTTCAGCTTTTCAGCAGAGTGAAACTTTGTTGAGTAGGTGAGAGTTTTTTTCATTTTGAGTGTGTGAATGTGCACGCCTGATGAAATAAATTTTGTATGCCAGTTCTAGGGTGCCTATTCATTAGTGTCCTCCTGCTGTTCACATTTTATTAATGAAGCAAACCATCACCCCCCTACCAGCAGACACTTAATTCCTTCCCAGAATCCATCTGCTTTTCATGGTCCTTTGAAACCATCTTTTTATGGAATCAGCTTTAACAAAGTCTTATTTCCATGGGTCAATTAAATACCAAATATTGTTATTTCACAGTTACAGCTCCTTTATAGTGACTCTTAGCTGTGATTAATTCTAAGATGATTTCTGGGGAGGGGATTGGACAACCTAGGACCCGTTTTAAAAGAAAATGATTCTTACAGCAGATCATGAAATAAAGATGGAATATGAACTCAAAATGGGAAAATTAATAAAAGTGTGATCATGGAACTCTTTCTTACTCAGACTCTGCTTTGACAAGTAATCATAGTGACTGCTTTTTATGGGATGCATCATATTCTAAAGGTAGATTTTCATTGTTATGATGCATATTTCAAATGTGATCAGAGAATGCACATATGCATCTATGATTCTATGATTTGCTACAAACAATGAAGAATTACTATACACATACAATTACTTTAGGTGCAATACAGAATAAGAGTATTTACAATAATATTTTGAGAATATCCATTACTTTTTTGAGTACTGAAATAAATTATGTTTATAGACAGTGTCTCTTCCAACTACATTCTTTTATGTCAGCTATAAAAGATATATTTTAAAAACTCTATATGTCCAAGTGTAAGTAAAGTTTTTGACAAGTTTAAATTGTACTTTATATCTTCAATTGATAAGTTTAACAATCACTTTTTATGTTTTCAATATTATGAATGTATAAAAATATATTCTAAGCCTTTATTAAATATTAAAAACTGTCACTTGTATGACCTCCCTACTTCTAGAGGTCATTTCTGTACTTCAGGTTGGTGTCACTACTGAGGTAATAATAACACTTTAATGTATAGTGGGGCATCACTGAAGAACTGGTGGCAGAAGGTTTAACAAAATGGATGTGGTGGGACCTAAGAAACAGTAAGGTTTGCATTTCATTTGTGCTGAATGCCCAACTTTATCTTTCAACTCCACATCTGCTGCTGAAGTTTGGGGAATATGTAAAAAGATTTCCAGTTCACCTCTAACTTTGTTATATAAATTATTGATTTAACCACTGACATTCAGTTTATCGCTCTAGTGTGTTTGCACTGTCTAGGATTTTTTAAGTTAAGACAACCCAGTTCTTGGTATTTTACATAGTGGGTAATAAATTGTGAACTTTCTCTAAACTGAGATGAAGTGACCCATAGCTAAAGAGAAAAAAAAAAATTGTGTTTGGTGACCATTGTGTGTGCGTAACTAATGCTTGGAGAGAGACTGCTCCATCTGCCTGTTTGATCTGAGTCATGGCGCTTGATATCTGTGAAACATTAACATAGTGTGGATGGAACTCACAGTTCTCAATAAAGGGTGAAGATATTTGAGTGGTGGAGTTGAATGTGCAATTGTGTTATTGCCAGTGGATTAGGTAAAATTCTCTTCTCTGGACTAGTGTGTATGTTTGTACCTGGACCAGACAGTGGTGGTGGCGATTGTGAGGATTGCTCTGGGTTTTGTTCCCATGGTCACACCTGACACCTGCCTCACAAACCATAGTGGATGTCCGCCAGTCTCAGCAAGAAACTACAGTTTGGAAATTCTGAGCCTCAAAAATCAAACATGATTTTAATTCCTTGAGGTAATTCTGTCAGATAGGGTGACTGTCTATCAATTCTATAAAAGGGGGAAATGGTAATTGCTTCTGGTTTTAGGAAACTGTACTAGACCTATGAGTTTTATGTGTTGTTTATGCTATATTTGCACATGTGCATACCTGTAGGTTTTTATAAATCAGGAACAAACAACTCTTTTTTTAAATATCAGATATCAGTCAGAACTCTCTGCTTGACATACCATGTCTTTAGGCATTTAGTGGAATGACATGGACACATCTTTCAAGTGGCATTTTTGCTAGCATATGTTTGTTAATGTGTAATTCTGTAAAGCTATTGGTAGAATGCTAGAAAGAAGAATATATTAGTTCCCTGTTGAGATGCATAAGCAATGTTGGAAAGTCACCATATCCTGGCCTGGTCTAGGTAATTCTCGTGTTTGTCTAAGCCATTAAGTTTAAATGTGTTTAAGGACAGAATATAAGCCATGACCTCTGGTACAAATATTTATATTCTGTTATTACACTTTATAAATGTAGGATATTGTAAGTAGCAAATGTATAACCGACATCTTGAGGTAAGATGGAGGATTTTTCACTATGGGAAGAAATAATTTACTCTCCATAAACATTTACATACAAATCCTGAATGTAGATAGGAAAGTAATAAACAGATAGTCTTAAACAAAGGGAAACAGAGAGAGTTTTGAGACATGCCCAGTGTCTAACATAAACACATTTCATTGTACTTTAAGTAGTCCCTGATTATTTATACACTGTGAATGTCTAAAAAGGTAATACCAGGATGCGCATTATCATAATAAAAATGAGGATTGGTCGTATTTTGGATCCAGTGACCATAAAAGCTAGAACTCTAGCTATTCTTTTCTCCTTCTATTATTTTTATTCAACACATCTCTAAGAACATGGTGTCTCTTAAAACAGCCTAATCCAGGTGCCCAGCTGCTCTGCTTGTCCATGGTTTCTTTCAAAAGCAAGTATGTTTATTAACCAGCTACTAACTAATAAAAACTACAAAAGGAATTTCTAGTCTGCCAGGTCTTATGCTGGATTCAAATAAAAAG
The DNA here is from genome assembly GCA_013400415.1 of Scytalopus superciliaris. Classification (NCBI taxonomy): domain Eukaryota; kingdom Metazoa; phylum Chordata; class Aves; order Passeriformes; family Rhinocryptidae; genus Scytalopus; species Scytalopus superciliaris. The sequence continues at coordinate 122,371 of VXBX01004998.1, forward strand.
AAGAAATACGAACATTTTGCACTTTTTGAAAAAGTTCAGTTTTTACACAATGAGTTACGTGATTTTAGTGTCATGTTTCAATTTAGTAAGGAAAAAAATTCTTTTTAATAGGTAACAATATGCTGAAATATAAAATATCAAATATGTTATAAGCAATCCTTGGATGAGAACGTTGCAACATTATCCGTAACAATGACATTCTCAAAATTATATGCTTATTGTATTACAAGTCTTATACAGTGTAGGCCCCTCAACAGCTTCAACAAGTCTTTTAAACATATTTTATATTAACAGACTGCATTTTTTTGACCAGATGTATTGATTTGGTTTAGTGGTGAAATACATAAGCATTTTAGCATCAAATACTGATTCATCCTTGTGAAAGTTCGGGTTGGCTCTCTGCCAACAGACAAACCTCACAAGAAAGATTCCCCCCTCCCTCTCCCGAAACGGCAAAAAGCAGCAAGAGAAAATTGAAGGAATATATATATATATTTACATATATTAAATTTATATACTAGGCACAACAAGACAGGGACCCCCAAACCACCCCAATAAGGGACAAGGGGAAGGGAAAGGGGAGAGGGAGACAAAATAGGGAAAAATAAGACAAAACAAATATATATGCAATCTAAATTCAGAAATTAACTCAGTAAATAACCAATACAATAGTAAATTCAATACTTTCCTTAGAAAAGCAGATTCTTAACCTTCGCCGCCGGCCCAGGCAAAACAACCCCCAGAGCAGGCCTCGCTGAACACAGATAAGCCAGGCCCAAACACCGGGAGCTTGTCAGCGTGCGAGCCCGAGAAGGAAAAGAAAGCAAAAAAGAGAGAGAGCACACCTCCTCCTTCGGTTTATATACACCTGATTACGTAAAGAGATGGGATGGAATACTTCCTAGATCTTGACCCTGGTTACCAAGGAAGGCCTACAAAAAACAACCCATCACAATCCTCCAATGGGGATTAGATGAATCTAAAAAAAATGTGCAAGTGAAATAACTGAAAACTGTGGCCTTGCTGTTATTCTTTGGCTATTGCTACCTCACTGTCTTTTGAGATAGTGCTAATTTTCCCCAGTGTCCGATTTTTTCTTCTGAGAAGACACTTCTGTACACTTATGGGAATAAAGGTGATATTTATTCTACAGGTATTTTACAGACAGCTATCAGGCAGATAGTAAATTTTGTGATGATTTCTATTCCTGTTAAAGTATGAAATTAATATTTTTAAAAAAACCACAGATTTTTATTGTTCCAATCTCAGTAAGGCTGTTTACTCTGTAACGATGTGCTCTCCAAAAACTGTAACTTCAAATGTAAACATGACTCCAAGTGCCCCCTGCCACATACATAAATAAGCCACCTAATCATCAACTTGAAATTGCATCTTAACCATAGCAACCTGAACACTTACCTTCTGAAATGCTTCATTAATGAAAATGCCAGGTGAATTTCTTTGCATCTAGAAAATTAGAGTAATTTAGAAATGTTTAGTTTTTCATTTGCAAGCTTCTAACCTGTAGGGAGTAACTTACTTTGGTCATTCAGGTTATTTACTTTTTGTTTTTAATTCTATATATTTCTGCATTAATTTTAAGTTTGTCCTTATAATCTCTGGGCAGAACCTAGATCTAAACAATTTTAAAGAGATTCTTCTAAATGTTCTATGCCTTGGGGAGTTTGGTTATTTGTGGGGGGTTTATGTCTACAATTATATAAAATATAAATCTAAAATAAAATAAAATACAACCATATAAAATGAAAAAAAAAAAAAAACCAAAACAGTCAAAATATTATTTTCATGTAATTATTTATTAGTCTTTCTTGCCAAAGAAAGAGACTAGCTCCAGAGTCTTCTCTTTTGCCTTCCCACACGCACATGTTTAATGGCACGCTTGAGAACTGGAGCCTCACGCTCAGGACAATATGCCAAGAACATGCATTTAGTAGTGCAAAACGTTTGGCAGCAATACCAGTTTTGTCATCTCCCACATCCCATGATTTATTCTTACCTCTTGCATCAGCAGCATACCACTTAAAGAAAGAAAAGTAGTCTGCTGTCCTCTGTCCCTCCAGTAAGTAACACAGTAGTTCAGCTTAGCTACTGGAAGGGAAATACTGGACAACAAATCATTGCCGTATTTCTGCTGTGCTCTGAGGAAGACAATATCATACAATCACAGAATCATAGAATCATTTAAGTTGGAAAGGCCTTCTAAGATCACTGCTTCCAACTATAACCCTCACACTGCCAAGCCTACCACTAAACCACGTCTCTAAATGCCACATCTACACAGTTTTAAAAATACCTTCAGGGAAGGTGTCTCAGCTGCTTCCCTGAGCAGTCTGTTCCAATGCCTGACGACCCTTTCTGTGAAGATCAAGCCTTTCCTTATTTGAAAATGAAAGTAAGAAATGTATATTAGTTATTAGAGAAAGGTGAATCAACTAGTGACATAACCAGAAGCCAGGTCATAGATTCCACTGCTGCTCTACTGGTAGTGTTCCTAATGCTGCAAGTGCCTGAAGAGATCATGGTGTTTATGTTTCCTTATTTTAGGGAGAATTTAGTTCCGCTCTGTATAAAATACGTTTACAGTCTTGCAGGACCAAATTTTCTAGCTCTTCAGTGTCATGTCTTCATATTACTTTTGATAATAGTGAATGTAAAAAGAGTAAAAAATGCATTTTTTCTATGATTGTATGTCAGAGGGGAAACAACTATACACATACATGATAAAAAAAGAAGCTGTTGTCTGACAGAAGCAACAAATGGAAAATATTTGTTCATGTTTCTTATGAAGAACAGGATTAAGAAATCCCAGATTTCCTATGCCAGCCTTTGTTTGGACTTTTGGCACTGAACAGAGACATTTCCTTCCTTCAGTTTAGGTTTTCAAACCACAAGAATCTTAAGTGGAGTAGATGACAAGTACTTAAAACATTTTTAGGAGTTCTTTTTCCTGAGAAGAGAGGTGAACTACTGTATTTATGCTGAACCTTGTAGAGAGGAACTGCTGATATTGAAGGTCATCAGTCCAACAGTTTCTATTGAACAGTCCCATGGGGATAAAAAGTGGTCAAGGGGAAGCCTAGTTAGTGAGCACCAGGCAGTGCAGAGCTTGTCGCTGACTGCATAACGTGCCCAGCTCATGATAATCTCAGTGATGTGTGCTCCCCAGAACAAAGCATGAATAAAGCCATGAAGACATAGAATTGCTTTGTAGCTTTCTTATAAGAGATGAAATTGATAGCAGCTAAAACATGAAGAGACTCTAACCAGAGTGGAATGATGTATCAGGGGAAAAACAACAAGGAACTAAATACATGTGAAGAAAGTAAATGAAAGTTACATTTAGATGGCTAAAGAAAAGTGAGAAGATGATACTTAGGCAGCATTTCTATGAATATTTCATCACATTCTGAGAAAGAAAGCAGTGTCACAGATGTTTAAAACTAAGAATCTTGTGACATATGTGATGCCATGGGCCATGCATGGGTTGGATGGAGGTTGGGAATTATGATAATTTGGCCTATTTTATGTATCTTATATTGTAACTTCTGCTTCTCATGATTCTGAAAGCAACCCCATTGCTCACAAAAGAAAATGAAGCAAGGATGAAATTGCACAGGCCTTTTTGTCTGCAGTGTATAAAACTATATATTTTTCTGGTGTTACGCAAGCATATGACTGGAGAAATCAGCAAATAGGTGAAAAGCTTCCCCAGCTGAGTGGCAGCACAGAGGCTTTTACATAGTTCAGGAAGAAGCTCAAAGTTTGTCTTGGAGGAAAATTCAATGTAGTGTCAGAGCTTTGCTTGCATTTGTTTTCATGCCTTATTCATGGAGCACCTACCAAAACCAAAATAAGGATCTCATCACACCTTCTTAGAACCTGGAAATTATATAGAGGTGTATAATATTAGAAAGTAAGAGATTAATCCAGTTTATTCCTGGCCACAATAAGATATCTCAACATACCTTCAAAACATAATGATATTCTATAGCCAGAGGTCTTCTTTCTGTTACATTTTAACATATGCTTTTATAATATGAAATTTAAAAGATTTAATATAAAAAATATTTGAAAAACATTGTGCAATTATTAATGTTTCCCCATAATTTTTAAACTTATTCCTTGTTAGAGGGAATCATGATGTTTAATGTTTGATAATCTCTGAGAGAGAACATAATTTTAACTTCAGGTATGTCATTTTATTCTAGGAATCTGCTTATTAGTTGTAGCAGTAGAGCTTTGAAAGCTTTAGGCATTATCAAAACAAAACAAAACAACACAACAAAAAAATGAGCTGCTGTCCAGGCTCAATGTAGTGCCTGATTATTACAAAAAAGGTAGATTATAAAGCTTTGAAAACCAGTACCTATCAACTCAACAGGAAAAACACAGATGCAAAAACTCAAAACACTGATTCATTATCTCCCCAATCTGTAGCTAATTTGCACTGCATAAAAATCAGCTAAGTTAAATATGAGCCTTGCAGATTATCATAGTTTAAATGTGCAAGAAGTATTCCCAATTTCCTGAGGAAATCGTGGTCCTAATAAGATGAAAAAATTTTATCATAAATCTGTTTGTCTTCTTAGCTGTACTCCCACACACATATCCAAACTGAGCTCCAGTGAAGAGTGTCGAATTTTGGTGGTGCAAACGGGGGGCAAGTGTTGCATTTAATCAGAAAACTATTGGCTTTCAGAGTCACCCAGGGGTGATATGTGTTACTTTCCTGGACAGTGTGACATTGCACACATTGTTGCATGCCAGGTTGCACCAGGCTGCCATGGAAAGCAAACAACTGAAATAACAAGTCCCCCTGGCATACTACAGCATAAAATCTGTGACCCAGATTCTCGTAGCTCTGCACGTAGTACAGTTCAGAGCTAGAGCAGTGAAAAGACAGCCCTATGCTTCTGGAACCTGGTCTGCTTAAGACAGGTCCTCAGGGAAAATACTGGGAGTTCACTTGTACTGGGATACAGCAACTAGCAACCACTAGATCATTGGAAAATACTGGCCAGTCCTTTTTGAAAGTGACCAAGGCTACTTTTCCTTCTGTGTACCTGTGTGAAATGGGGACACTGTAAGTTGTTTGAGGGAACACCTCTGAGAATAGCTGCACTGTCTTTGAGCTTGTGGGGACACACGGTATAAGGTATGATTTCTAAACTCTAGGAAACATGGAGGAAAAAAAACCCCACATGGCATTGCCCTTCTGGAGTGGAGTGCCAGTGTGTTGGAGAAAGGTGGTTACATTCTTTCCAGACAATGACATTTTCTCACCTAATTTCTTATGAATGTTCTCTATGAGTTGTCCCAAAGTAAAGCCTAAGAGCAGACGCACCCATCTCTCTTGATGTGACCAACAGAAACTCTGAACTTGTTCATTCTCAGTTCTTTCACAGAAAAATATGAGAAACCCAGAGGCGTCAGACTAGATTTTGGAATGTCCTTGGCAGGAAGTATTGATATCCCTAGTGTAGTGGGTGTTTGTGTATTTTCATCTGTTTCAGGAAGGTAGGGAAACCTTTTGGTACCTTTCAGCACAAGAAAATGCCTGATTTTGCAGTGAATGACCTCAGCTAGAATGCCCCTCTGAAGTACTGGAGAGCATCTGCTACTTCTTTGTATTCCCAGATGGAATAAGCTCTAACATCCAAGTGATGTTTCTGCTTAAAGTGCCTGGCAGTCCAGCAAAGTCAGCTGTAGTTTAACCTTCAGATTTGATGCAGTCTGTGTGACTCACCTATAATAAATTTTTAATATACACAACATATTCAGAGAGTTTTGGTAAGCAAGGCTACAGGCTCTGCCAGCATAGCCAAGGTGTTATCACAGGAAGGGGGAGATGTGAGAGCTTGTCAGTATTATAAGAGCATTATAGTTAAACCTTCTGGATTGTAGTGGTGGACAGTGAGCTTCAAGATTCTCATTGTAAATATAATGTACTCTATTTGTCTAAGCTTTCAAATATCTGAGCATATGGGTGATTTCAGTTACAGTATAAGGAAAACAGAAGTTTTACCTTATAGGTGATTCTATACCTATGCGTACTGGATTTAAGAAAAAAATCTTGCCTCTAAAATAAGTTATTCTGAATTGTCCTTGACAATTGTCAAAGACTAATTATTCTGCTAATGTTGTGTGACTTACTCAAAGGCTATTTTTATCGTGAAATTTTTCTCACAATGAGAATGCTTCATTCTGCTTCAGTAGTTAATGATATGTCCTTGAAACATAGGTCCTAGGTTTTGAAATTATCAAGGGCTTTTGAAAGTGCAGACCAGTTTACTTTGTGGCTGAACTGATTCTCTTTTTGTCTCATTGGATTTAACAAAGCAAGTTTTCGTAAGCAAACACTGAAAATAACCACAGTGCCTGGATTTGAAACCATAGGTGCTTCTAAATACATGAACATATGTGAAATAATAATATGGTATAAATTTAAAAATACCTAGATCCTCTATACAAGATATCAGAGCATAAATGTTCATTAGTAGATTCAAATATGACTATATTAGATCATGTTGTCCTTTTCTTTCTTTTTATTCAGTGCAAGTGTTTGGTTATGAAGGTAGTAGTATCATGTCTCAGTGTCAACAAACTGCTTGAATGGTGCAATCAGGCAATATGTTGATTTCATGCAAAACATGTTGACTCCTACCACCAGAAAGCAATTTATAATTTACTTTTCTAATATGGATATCTTGTAAGATACAGAGATCTTTCTGGATGATAGTGAATATTCATGTATTTAGAGTATGGATTAAAAATTCTAGGAACATTTTGTGAGCAATTTCTGTAAAATGACCATGGTTGCTCTTACCAAGGAAGTACTCTCTGTGACATTTGCTTGGACAGACCTTACAGCATTACAGAAAAGCAGATCTGTAGTGCATGTAACAAAAACCTGTTTGTGGTTCTCTAATGTTGGGCAGGGATTCCTAGACAAGCCTCTTCACATAATTCTGTTGAACTTGCATGAGTGTCTTGGATTTATTTTCTCTTACTCTCAAAATTTTATTTATGTTTCTTTGTTTAAGTGGGGTGAGGAGGGAGGGATTTTAGAAGAGTACATGGTTTATGTCTATCCAATAATTTTTCAGGAAAGAACTTGAGTAGGAAATAGTTGTTGATCTAAAAATTCTGAGTCAGAATAATTTATTTGTTTGGTGCATTCAGGCGGTGTTTTTCTTCAGGCTTGCTGCTTTATACCCATATTCAGTTACAAAAAAAAGTTCCTAAAATACTTGAAACCATAGGATAGAAAGAGTATGGTGGAGAAAGGTGACACTGGCATTGATGTTATTGTGCTAATACAAGATCCCTTGATTAAGAGTTTGTCAAGTCTCTTTTGAAGCTATACAATAAATCAACCTCTCCCTGGAGATGTTTGAAAGGGTGTAAGCAAGGATGCTACACACAAATACCTGGGGGATATTTACTAACCTCTTCTCTCCAGTCATCAATTACTTCAGCTGGGCCAAAGTGACAGTGTCTGGAGGTCACTTGGTAAATAAGACCGAATTAACTCTTTCCACCATTATGTTATACCTTCCAGTCATTAACACCCATATCAGATTCCCAGTTACTAGTTCTTTAGGAAAACATCCTTAAAGTCTTGGACATCATTATGAAAGTAGAAATTACAAATGGGCAGCTTGGAGGTTTGAAATTAAGAAGAGCAATGAAACACTCAATGAAACGTTTGACATACTTGGTTGTAGTTGAACCAGGAATTACTATATTACAACAATATTTTTATTGCACTATAACTACAATGATATACCAAGTACATAGAGGTGAGCAGATGTTAGGTGTAAGAGATACTTTTGTTCCTATTAGACCTGTTTTGGAAGCATGAGGATAATTTTTGCAGGATGCCATGTGTGAATTAAGACACCTGAGTGGGGAAGTTGCAATATGCGAATTGACATATAAAACAGTGGATTTATGGGCCTGAAGTTAAGATAAACAATATTAAAAACCTCACATTCTGCAGTTCAGATAAATGGTGCAATTCTTGTGTTATCGGTTTCAGATAAGACAATCTCAGAGAAATGTATCATTGCAATCACCTATACTTGATAGCTCATGGCTACAGCTCTCTGTTTGGCACTGAACCATGTAATGTGTTATGTGGATCTAGAGGACATATAAAGCTGATTTGCAGGGCTAAAATTTTTCCTACATTGTCTTACCATGTGTCAGCATTTCTTTTAGTGCAGCAGTCTGGTCGAAATGTTCACCTGTTGGTGGTATTACTTAGCTCTGTCAGGGTTAATGTCTTTGTTTTTAAAGGCTGTTTCTTCTGAGGCTAACTGTAGATTAATTTCATGGTTTCTTACTTTTCAATTTTTTTTCAACCACATAATCTTTAAAGGTAAAGATTTTCAATTAAACTCTTATTTTACCAAAACATTTGTAAGGGAATTTATCTTTTACTATAAAGAGGACCTTTACAGATATCCTAAGATTCTAACAGATCTGTAGCTTTGATTTTGTTGCATCATATTCTGTAAGCCAGTCTCTGCTCTGTCATCTCAAAGAGGTACATTTTGTTCCTGCACATTCTTTTATGCCTGGGAAAAGTGAGAAATCTGTATTTAAAATAGAAGGAGTTCTTTACAGGTCCTAAGCAGCCTAGAAAGACATAGCTTAAGGTAAAAAAGCAAACACCTGTACTTGAGATCAAATGTTTGGGGAACATCAGTGCTTCCTTTAAAAATATCACAAGGACCTACATGTCTAGTTAAAACCAGCCTTAGTAAAAGTGAAAGCTGACTTTATGCTAAGAGCTCAGTTCTAACTTGCTTCTTCCCAGCTTGAAATCCATTGATACAGGGGAAAATACTGTCCCTGACTTAATTAGGAAGCTTTTAAAATGAGTCTCACTATTCATGGCATCTGAGAAGTAAAACAAACAAAAAACAAAAAGGTGCTAAAAATATTCTTTGAGGTGTTGTAAAAGTTTTATCAGCTAGGTGACATCTGTAAGGAAGACCTAAACTTGTTTGCCTGTTAATTTATGTTATTTCTTAATTTCTAATCAACTTCAGTCTTCAGCAATTTCTTCCAAAAAAAGTTCAGCCATGGATCTCCAAAATAAGTTTGGATTTGCTGTTGTGTTCACATTGACTAGCTTAAAGCTTTAATGTATTTTATTCAAAATGAAAATTTGGCTGAAATAGTGGAAAGAGCTATAACCTTGATCTACGTAACACATAGACTGCCAGCTTCCTTTCCAGTGGGTGAGAACTTGCTCAAGATTTCTAGAGAATTGAATAGTCATCTTTATCAATAAATTGTTCACTGGCAATTGGTATGTGGAAGGCACTTGCATTTCTAAACAGTAATTAAATTTTGCTTTCCTTAATCCACACAAGACTAAAGAGAGTTCTCTCTTGCTCAGGTAGCAGAGAAGGCTGCAGACTGTGAGTAGTGTTGATCAAACTGCCTACACATCTTCTCTTTTTTTTGAGGAGCCGTTTCTTATTTATTGAAATGAACCAGATATGAAGAAGCCATGTGGAGTGTGCTGAGGGTGCCGATGGGAGATGGTCAGATGGTTGGGATGATCAACAATGTTTATGTTTGCAACAAAGATGTGCATTTCTTAATTGTGGCCTAAACATTACAGCATTTATATGGGGATTAGTACACCAGAAAAGAGGTCCTCTAAAGCTCTGGAAGTTCAACTCCTAAACGCCACATAATCACCTTATTTCTGTTTCCTCAAATGTAGAAGAAGGAGTATCTGAAATCAAAAACTGAAAAGCATCTAAAAGGACTATAAATTGCTGTTGATATTGGCATCTACTCAAAGGAAACCAGTGTAGTTTCACTGTTCAATGATGTGTTTCAATTCGTACTCAGACCTATTAATACAGGAAGGAAAAAGAATAGTTAAAGAAGCAAAACTGTGTATATTTATGGGAAAAACAAAAAGGATAAAAATTATGTTATAGGTTTAATCAGCTAATTTGAAAACAAAGGTATGTGTTATGGGTTTTACTGAGGTAAATTAATTGAAGTAAATGAAACTACAGTTGTCTGGAGGAGGCCATTTTGCATCTCAATAAACTGCTTCTGCATACGGTATGATAAAGAATACAGGTTGGTATCCAAATAGAATAAAATTCTGTAGGGATCGAGTTACTACTATCTCTGCTGGGGTGTTCAGGATGTTCTGCCTTGTTGAGAGAGGTTCAAAGCAGATCTCAACACTGGTGATGCTCACGCAACTTTCTTCTAAGTTTACTACACATCCTTTGACTGGATTTCTCCTCTCTTTTGAAGTCTCAGTCTTGCCTATTACTTTCAGTTTTGCAACCCTTAGCAGAAAAAGTGCCTCTGACATGGTGAATAAGCATTATCATCATTCAGTATAGATGCTAGCATTGGTTTTTATCTTGTTTGGTCATATATAGCTCTGCAAACCAACAGAAATCCTGGACATTATCCTGATTTCTCTCTCTTCTACCCTACTACTCCTTGAACTGTACCACGTGAAATGTGTGGATTTGAACTTCCCCGTGCTAGTTTACCAAATTGTGTAATACAACTTAAAAATGTTGTTCAGAAACAAAGGTGTACCTTAGGGTCTTACTCCTGCAACTTTGACTTGTCCTCAAGTCACTCAGCTAGAATATTCAATGTACAAAGTGGTAGCTGCTGTAGGAACCTACAGAAAATAATGGGTCACTGTTCCTCAAGAAAGGTAGACCTGAGTCTGCCTTTCTTGAAGCAATGTGAAGTTTTGTAGTTGTTTAACAAAAACATGGTTGAGGCTGTATGTGAATAACTTTGAGCAGACTTCAAAATACTGTAGTGGTGCACTATTGGTAACTGGCAATCTGCTCTCCCCCCAGCATTCTGATCATTTCTGTATCTGGTTTTGATTTTGTGCTTCATTTTTAATGTAGCAAGAGCATCAATTTGTTTCCTTCTAATGGTTTCTCATATCTTTCCAATGCACAGTAGCTACATGATATCTCTTAATTGCTTGAGGTCATGGACATACAATACCAAGACAGACAGGCAGAGCTTCACATTAAAATCTGAATTGCATACAGCCACATGAAATAGCCAGGAAAAGGGAGATCTTATGTCTAAGCCGCATAAGAGTTGTCCTCTACCTCCTCTTTGCTCTGTTAAGGCTTTTGTACATAGCTTAATGAAGAGATGGTGGAAAAACAGGAAGAGATCAAATAATTCCATTGTTGCAATTCACCATGTCTTTCAAACTTTCATATTCTGCAAATATAAAAATGGGTTTCATTCCCATTTTACTTATGAGGTCATGTTTAATGTTCAGTGAAATGAACACGGGGCTTCATATTAGCTTCAACATACATTGGATTGGATTATTAGACATTTGACACATGATACACAAAATGGCATATATGTGATTGCATGCTAGAATGAATTGTGAAAATTACCATTCCACATAAGATTTTAAATGCTACAAATTACAACAACCTTTAAGTGTGTGGTTTTGAAGATAATTAATATGTTCAAGGAAATGCTAACCTTCAAAAGCAGCATATTTTCCTGTATTCAAGGGAAATAATTAGTATCTATATGCCACACATACTAGAGTATTGTTTTAGACAACAAGAATGTCTCAAACCATTGAATAAATAACTTTCACAGGAGATGAGACATTTCAATTATTGGAATTTTGGGTTTTGCTCAGTGATGTTCTTTTTATATTTACATATGTCTTATGGAGCACTCAAGGTCTTATAAGCAGAAAAAAAATTTGAATTGTAAGGTATCACCACTAGCAATATGTATTTATTCCTCTGGTATTTAAAATCATCAAAGATTTTCTTTTGTGGTGACATGCTGTAACAATGTCAAGATCTTAAAAAAAGACCATGGCATTAACAAAGCAGAAGGCTGCTTTAATGAAAGAGCCATTGGTAAAATGCCATTCTCACATTGCAAGTAGTTGTTCTTAAGATATTTAGAGGCATTAATGCCTCAGGTGTTTGCTCAAGTAGGCATAACTTTAAAAGAATCTGAAATAATTTGAGTTTTTTATTGCTAGTCTGAGAAGCAACCAGCTGATTAATTATTGTAATTCAATGGCTACAGTCAAGAATTATGACAGGCTTTGAGATTTAAAAATACTTTGAGTAAATGGCAACTTGATCTATTAAAATAATTTAAAATGAACAATTCCGTAGAAAGAGATACTACAGATAGCCTACTCACTTTGCTGGACATAGTATTGCAAATAATGAACCTTTACAAATAATTCTTTATCCAGCAATGTCTAAGGGGGTTTACTTTTAGAAGTAGCCCAGGATTGAAGAAAGCTGACAAACAAATGAAGTCTGAAATAGTTGTGATGATTTGTAGTTCGATGTCCACAAGGAATCCCTTTAGAGAGAGTGAAGGAGGAAATGTGAATAAGTGATTTAGAAGCAGGTTTGGTCTGAGGTCAATATATGTCAAAAGATTAATTTGAGGGAGTGAAGAGGTTTGATTAGATGGTCTTTTGTAATTGTCAGTATTTTCCTCATTTGCTGTCTGCTGGAAATACTTGAGAAAAGGGGCTGCTCTTCCATGTGGAAGCTCCTCCATGTCCATGAGATCCTGACCAAATATCACCTCTGTAACTTCTGAGTTGTTTTCCTCTTGCACTGAGCAAGGACGGAAGGGACTCATTCACCAGCACCACACAGGAGATGGAAACACAGCTGCCTGTGTCGTAGCCTTCAGCAAAGAAGGATCCCCAGCAGCTAAAAAGTATTTGAGCTGACACTGTTCAAAAAGTAGGCCTATCACTGTATTTTGTCAGTTCCTGACCTAGTTTCAAGTCTAAAACAAATGCTTGTTTTAGACTTGTAGGCAGAAAAAGGAAGTTATTGAAGTGTTTTAGAACCTGAAAAAATAATGTATAAAAATCAATTAAAAATCATCTGGCATTTGAGGGAAAAATATTTCAGTTTTATTTAAACTTTATTCGCCTTAGAAAATAAAAAAAAATCCTATTGGGAGGAGTTGTTTTCTCCATTCTCATTTATTTCAAATACCAGAAAAGGTAGCATCACCAAGAGGTATGTTTTTTGAAATGAAAAGAATATAAATGATGAAAAATTATATAAGGAAACATACAATTTAGTCAAAAAAGTAATATGAAAATGTTGCTTCTGTACAGCTCTATTGTTGAAAAATGTCATCATTCTTTTGTGAAGAATCACAAATTCTTCAGTCCTCATTTGAGGAATTTGTTAGTAATCCTGAGTCCTTTCAGAACCTTTGCAGCACATTTCTAACTTGATCTGTTTTCAGTGCTAAAAAGCTGAATCTTAGTTATTAATTTTGGGGTAATAACGCATTTTTAAGGAAACTTACAACATCCCTGTAGACTATTTTTACTCCAGTCATAGACATGTATGTTTGTCCCACCTTTTGCTTTATCAGGGTTATTTGGGGAGTTTCTCTGTTTCTCCCTAGGTGAAAAATTATGTTCCTAAGCACAAAAGAACATGGAAAATCAAACACAGTGTAACCACTGATAATTTCAGTAACTTCAAATAAGTATAATTCTTTCATCAACTTTTTTAGCATTGTTTGATTGAACAGTGCATTCTAATTCTGTTATCACTGCACAAAACTGCCACGGCAAGCTATCCCTTTTAGCTGGATTAAGAGATCCTGCATTTTGCCAGGCTAGTTTTTCACTTCCTTCCGTATTTCAAAATGCTTTTGTCCTATATGGCTTTCTTTAATTTGTATACCTTAACATATACCTCTGCCTTCATATCTTCACAAATGCACACAGGTTCCTTCATCCTGTGTAAACACTCTTGTGCTTCTTCTCTCACTTGCTTGTTTCATTTTTGCAAGTATATGTACATTGTTGTCTCCTCCTGCTCCACCTCAGCTGTGATAATATGGTTCAGTGGTTAGGCATTCAGAAATCATAGTTTTGAAATGAATGATCCATTTTTGCAGTTATCATCTCAAAAATGGTTCTTTGCACAGGAAAGGATTCCTTTCAGTGTGATCAATCAGCAGTGTCTTGTCAAAATCTGTATCTGCACTGTTCAATGGAGCACAGGCCAAGAGCAATCTAAAGCATGGTGTGGTTGTACAAACAACGCATTGTGCATCCACATGCCTTATCCCAGCATCTGATGAGAATGACAATCTATCTACAGCAGAGTATGCTGCTACACACAGCTCCAAGACCTTACCAGAAAGGAATCACAGTCTTATATGTTCCCACTAGCCACAGCATGACACTATGAAGCAGTTTAAGATTTATTTTGTACTTTCAAGCCAAGGAATTGCACCTGTAGGTGTGTCCACCATGTTCAGAAGTGGAGGTAACTAGGAGATACATTATCTGTACCTTTAAAGGTTTTTTCTGTGCAGTGTTGTGTTTTAACTTAGGTGTGATACTGAGCTGCAAGCACAGTGTGAATTTAGTCCTAATGGAGATACACACAGGGAGCACAGTGCTCTCCTGACCTGTGAGGGTGTGGAGGCTGCCACCCATTCATTTTCAGAGTGGGCAGAAGTGGAGCTCAGCTTTGGTTTTAGTCCCAGTGGGAAAGAATAAGAGATGACAATTGCTTTAGAAGAGACTGTTCTTCACAGTATGATTTGGAGTCGACCATTCATCCTTTAGAGTGATGTGAATAAATAACTTTTTGTTACAATGAATAAAATAATGGAAGTAAAAATTACCTTAGTGCTGAAAAATTGTAATGTAGCCTATCTATAACATCTCTCCTTATTTTTTATCAGAGGTCTGAAGCTTCAATGATATTGTTACTAAGATTAGTCAGGCATTGACTGTGAAGTATCTGCATTTAGTAAATTTTAATTAATTGTAATTCCTACAAAAAATAGGAGATTTTGGATTCATTCTGTATAAACTCATTGCCAGTGAATCAGTGTGGTAGTTTTGGGAAGGATACATTGTAATTTTCATGTGTATCAAAATATAGAGACACTTTTAACTGCAGTGCAGAAACAAGTTAATTATAGAGCTATCCACAACCTTGTTGTAGTCTGTGTGTGTTTACAGAGAAAGAGATTATAAATTCATGAGTCTAAGCTTACTGTTATTTCTTTTTACTGTTATTATTTGAGGATAATTTTCTAATATACCTGGTATACAAATAAGCATTTTTGTATTTTCTGGGATTGCCAGATGCTTTCCCCTTACTTCCCAAGATACATATATGCCTTTTATTTCCTTGTAAATTCATATGTACCTGGATAAAAGCTGTTTTCTAGCTGTATATGTATTGTCCATATGGCTAAAAACCTGTTAAATGTCTGGAAGATTATCCAGAGCAGCAGTGCAGTTAAGCTTTATGTTCAGTGAAGTGCCATTATTTTTTTCAGGATAGTAAAAATCAAGGAATATTAAATGGAAATAGATAAAAAGGTGTTATTACAACAGCTCCTTAATTAGCCAGTCTGATTTCTCCTTTGATCTTTTCAATTAGCCAATAAAATATCCTTTAAGTTGTGTTATTGGCCAAGTACATCAGGAAAAGCAGTTATTTTAAAGGATTTTAACAAACTCTCATCCATTTTTACAAATGTAAATGTACTGTAACCCTTAGCCAACTGACTAAGTAGCCATCTGCTGTATAGATGATCACTCTGATTATGTGCAAAGACAGCAGGTCTCTACTGTAGACTTTATTTTATTTATAAGGCTATATACATTGGCTTCCATTCTAATTAGATTTTGCACAGCTATAGCAATGTAGGAGGTACTTTAATAAATGCTCAACAGTACCTATGACTCTGCCAACTTGGTTTAATATAATGAGATGTCCTTTACAGAAATGTTCCAGAAGGGATTATAAAGGGATTGTTTACCACTTGGTCTTACAAGGAGTTAACCAGGATTCAGTAACAGCAGAGGTTTGTAGATGAAAATCACGGGCTGAATTTTGACTTGCATTGCACTATAAAACTTATATAAAACAAATCTGTGGTGATACATGGCTTTACATATTAATCATCCCTGGACAGAACTTCTTCTCTCAGATAACACCGTCTCAAGTTATTTGCAGTAGGACCCTAAAACATATTTTTGAACGTGGAACCAATAGCTGCACAACTGTTTTGACTCTTTTACTGCTCTGGAGGTATGTGATTCAGCTCTCCAAAAATCACCACTGCAAGAGATGGTTGCAGGGTGGCCAGTTTTGATGAATATACAGTGAAATTGTGATGATTGTTCTGCGTCAAAGCCAATAAGCCTAGATTTTATGTTTCTGTTTGGCTGGCTTTCATGCTAGAAATTCTGATTCTTAATGAGGACAATTCATCCATTAACTGGAGTGATTATACAGTTTTGAGAGCCCCTATCAAAGAGATTACTTTTGAAGGAGACCGTGTCAAGAGGCTGAGGACCTACATGTCAGTTTTGTGAGACAGAAATTTTTCCAGAATGTTTGCTATTCCACTGAAAGCCATGTTTGTCCTTTTTTCCTAAATGTCACTGAAAATTTCGGGGAGGGCAACATTGTGCTTCTGAATGTGAGAAAGAAAATGCAGTTTCACCTAAAAATGAGTAACTGACCAGACAGAGTGAAAGATCCAAAAGAAAGAGTGGACTGTAGTTGTTACATTTTTATGTACTATTTGTTTTAGTAAGTGAAGTGAAATTTGCTGGTGTGCTAAAGAAAGGCAGTGCCACTTCCACAGTGAGAGTCACATGAGTGAATACTTCATAATAGCTCACCACAAAGACATTATTAACAACAGTAAAGCCTATTCACATAATTAAAGGTGTTATTCTTCCTTTAATTACAGAAACAAACAAAAAGGGTCATATAAAAATGCGTGCAAGCCTAGCAATAAGAGGTAGATAAACACAACAATCACACCTTCAGTCTGAATAATACTATTCATGTTGAACATGACTAGATATTAGGTAATAGCTTTAATTTGCATTAAAATAGGTTTAAAAACTGCATTACAGAACTACTACATGATAATGTCATGTAGATTGTCAAACAGGGAATTAAAAGGTTTAGGACATTTAATACTTATTTGTAACTAGCTTGCCAAGAAGGAAGCAACACCACACACGTGTGATACAGTATGATAAAGTGTAAGCATAGCTAAGACAAAATGTAAGCCTCTTAGAGTAACAAATACCTGATTGGTTTAGCACTGCTGCCAAAAATAAAGACAGGACAGGCTGCTGGGTAATCTGGATGTGCAAGCAACAGAAAAAGGAATTAAAACAACAGCTCAACTGCTCAAAGTGGTGCCAGATTATTAAATTTTAAAAACCATTATATTGATTCAAATAATTTTCCCCTTTTCATTGTCTTGCCTTTCAAAACTATAATTTTGTGATAATCTTCCCAATCAAATAACTTCTTGGTGTAATTATGCCTTTTCTACTGTCAGAGTTTGACAGTTTCTTTCTAGAGTGACACATTATATTGAGGAGATACAGAGGGAAAAGCATGCTGAACTCTTCCACACAGTGACAGATTCAGTGTGACACAATGTCAGCATGTAGTCTGCAGTCCATGGCCTTAGAAACACACAACCTGTTTGAAGAAAATCACTTAATTTTATAGCTCTATTAGTTTAATAGGTAGGTTGAGTTTGGGGAAGGAAAGAGCTGGAGAAGTAAGAGCAGTCCTTTGTGCTCAAAGAACTTTCCAGGAGAGAAGTATTGTTTAGTTTAATTGTTTCTGTAAGACAGCAACAGGTGGATTCAATTCACACAGATAATCTCTGTGTTCTCCTGCTTCTTCCTGCCCCACATCTGTGTCCTCACTTTCTAACTCAGATACCTCTTCAGCTGTTCTGTAAATCTTTCCATGCATTGCAATGAGGAAATTGAAATTAACATCTAATATTAAACTGCTTTCTGGAAATAGGCAGAAAATGATCAGGTTAAGTGAGTATGCTTCGAAGAACAAAAGTGGAAAATAACATTTTCCAAATCCCAGAAGCTGAGTGTGAATGCTTATATTATTGCAGCTGAATGGCCATGTGGAGGTGGTGTGGGGAGTGATGTGTGTGTTTGTGGGTGTAATTGCATCAGTGTTATTAAGTGCTTATGATTCATTTTTTCTGTTTACTGATTTATCTCTAAACCTAGCATAATTAGCTCCACCTCTGACATGAAACTCAAAAACTCCTTAGAAGTATAGGTTCAAATATGGGCAGCATGCTCTCATCTTTCAGAGACAGGAAATATAATAAACAGATTTTATCTGTGAATCCTTACGTTGACACTGTAAAACCAGAGGCATTGTATGAACATTAGGAAAACCTGTGTGTATTTCACAAGGAGCAAGAACCATTGTGCTGCAGGCTTGGTTTTCAGAAGTGGTGGTGGGAGTGCTAAGCATTCAGACTTTCTGAAAAATGGCCCAGGGGTTTTATTCTTAAGTAGTAGGGAAACTGAGAGAAAATAAAGTTCCTCATGTAACAGAAAGAGAGGTTTGTGTTTCGGGTTTTTTTTTCCAGAATAGAACATGTTAATAATTTATGCAATATCTTGTTATTGTCAATGGAAATCCAACACATGAATCAAAAAATCCAAGTCTTTCACCAGGAAAACATTTCTGTGAGTGACAGTAGATATTAAGTGTTTAAATGCCAATTCCTGTCTCTGTGTAACAACTTCAATATACCATTTTCAGTTTGCCCATTCATAATGCTCATTATAAATTGTTATACACATATGAGGTTTGCATACATGCATTTAAACCAGTGCATTCAGCTATAAAAACTGTCCACTGACACTGAGATGTGCTGTCCTTGATGTACGTACCTACATCCTTGGCAAACATCCTGGATAGATTCTGGGAAGAGGCGCTTTCACTTCACAAAGTCAAATATCATACAAAGAACATGAATAACTAAAAATTTGGGAATATTCTGAAAAACCTGTTGGTTTAAGTTTATTTTCAATTCTGAAGTGAAGTTAAAAATATCAATTTGTATCCATTCATGGATTATATAAAAAAGAAAACTATACCATGATAAAAGAAAATATGATACTTCTCAGGTACTGGATTTTATAAGTCAATACCGAGAAAACAGATAATGATCTCTGTCTCCAAGGTGCAGAATCACTGAGATTTGTCCACAGGAAAAGGAACTTATTTACACACTTATCTGCAAAACAGCAAAATAACAGTATCCAACTATACAGTGATCTGTGTGTTTAACTGATAGATTTGCACATTTACATAATAAGTTGGGGTTTTTTTTTTGCTTCCTGATCTCGATTTAACAATAAGTATATCTGAACTGAAACATTTCAGTTATAATGATGACACCTCATTGTTTCCTTACTTTGACCTAGAATGTCATTCAGCAAAAGATTCTCCCAGCCATGCTGAACATAGTTGCTGCTCAGTAAAACATGCTTCCACTGATTAAGTAGGAAAAGAGTGTGAAAACCAAGCAGTGATTGAATCTCTCAGCTCTGTATTTTCTCTTGAGTAGCTTTTTTTCTTGCTACAAACCATTTTGCTTGCCAAACACCTCAACCATAAGCATCTTATGGGAGCTTAATAATGGAATGCCTCACTTTCCGTAAAGGTAGATCTAGTTAAAAGGAAACTTAAATTTGCAGAAATGATAGGCTTGACCCTCACTTTCATCTCACGTAGGTCATTAACAGAGTTTGATTTAGTGGCATCAATAATCTTACTACTGTCCTTCCAGTGTTGAGGGAATTAAGTTCCCAAATCAGCAATTTCTTTTGGACACTGTACCAAGCTTTTCTTATCTATGTAACATTTTATATCGTCTCTTTAAGATCATCTATTAATGGAAAGCAGCTGGCACAGTAATGCATCAGATGTAGGAAGACTAATAGCTATTACTTTACATCTTCTTTAAAGCACTTTTACATTTTGGCACAGTGGTCAGGTGATTTTCAAGTGACAATGTGATGGGTTGATGAAAGTTCTACCCGATGTAGCAGATATAATCTCCAGTTTCCTCCAATAAAGTAGATCATCCTCCGTGACTTAAGTAGAAATAAAAAAAGGCCACGGGTTTTCATTTTCCTTCTTGTATAAGTATTTCATTTTGGATAATGTATAGTCTTGCATTTCCACTGTTACACAAATAAATGATAAGTCAGAAGTAATAAGCTTCAATTATTTAAGCTTTAGTAAAACCCTTACCAAAGGACTTCCAGATTACTCATATTGTATGAAATTCCCTTAGTAGTTGCTCATCTGTTACTGATAAGGGAGGCACAAAATAAATCATAGCAATACGATTTGGGTAAAATTCTCTAATGCACCTAAATGGCAGAAGATCTAATTTTTAGGGCTTTGAGCTATGTGACTATATGGTCAGACATTGACTAGAATGTAAATGCAGATTCAAGCAGGATTTAGCACTTTACCTTTTGAAAAGCTTTTGAAAATTCTATTATCATCTCTGCAATTTTTAAATGTCTAAATACTTTAGTAAGTCTTGGATTGTAGAAGTCAAGGTGTAAAGAAACTTAAAGATCTTCAGTATTGAAGAGTATAGGATTTGATTCAAAAGAACTGAGGGACCAAGATTTATGACTAAAATATTTCAGATATCTAAATCCCAAAAAACATTAGGGCCAGGATTTCCCAGATTCCTAGTGTTCAGTTATTCTGCATTCAGATGATCTCAATCTTATACTGAGCAGCCAAGATATTATCTTTTTCTCAAGCGACCTTATTTCTTTATCTGCATGGTTTCAAGGAACCTATAACATAAATCCATTCCTCCCCTTGAGTTTTAGTTCAGACTGTATTTCCCCTGGTTGTTTACAGTCTCTTTTCATAGTAAAGCTATCACAGATCTTGATTACAAGAGTATGTTTTGTTTATTTATAAGCTTTCAAAAACTGCTCATCATTATTTTTCTCATCTCATTTTGGCATTAATGAGCACTTCTTTAATACACTTTGGAAAGGGAGTAGAAAAATATTCTCTCAGTTCTGAATATGAAATGAGGTACTAAGGGGTGGAGGAATTTGTTCTAGTCACACAGCCAGGCACCACATCAACGGGATTATGAGCCAGATGTTTACATGGCCCCCATCTATGCTGCACCTGAACACCTAATCACCTTCAGTGTACTTGCCCTTCATAACACTCCCGTGAGATAAGAAAGTTATAGAATACTCAGTGTACAAATGAAGAATTGGGTTACAGGAAAACTAAGGGTCTAATGCTAAAGGTACTTAGAGGTATATTGCCTTGAAACTTTCCAGAAACATTATAGAAAGGAAATAGCTGGAGCAGGGAATTAAATCTAAGTCTCCTAAGCCTTGAGCTAAAGCTCAAATTGCTGAACTATGTTCCTCCTTCTTGGAAAACTCCTGCTACTGTGTATCATATACAATCTGGGTCATATCCCAGCTAAGCTTATTTCTTTTCTCTATTGACATGCTGCACAGATACCCAGGCACAGACTGTTAGCTAAAGAAACTGATTTATTGGGAGCATCTCCAAAGGTTAATACTCACATAGGGAATGCCATTAACAGGTTGATCATTCACTGTCTAGATGGTCATGGGGATTTCCATAGCAGACATTTTGTGACACCTTCTTCACCTGGGTCAGCTGAGACTCCCTGAAATGTTGGCTAGTGAATTATTGTAATTCAACCTACCACAGTCTATCTGCATGACTACTCTGTGCTCTACTGACTATCTCAAGCTATGTACAAAACATACCTTAAGAAAACATATTATGTTATGAATATATATCTTAAGCATCCACAAATACATTAATAAATACATCTGAACATAACAGAGAGCTGGAAACCGGTTTCCATTAGGGAGTTTCTGTTAGTCAGCTCACACTGACATCTGTGTGAGGCCAGGATAGCCTTGCATGTATCCTTTGTTTATCCATAATGAATCTCACCTGGGTAGAAATAGACAATTCTTACTGCCCTACTGAGTGTGTGTGTGTGTGTGTGTGTGTGTGTGTGTGTGTGTGTGTGTGTGTGTGTGTGTGTGTGTGTGTGTGTGTGTGTGTGTGTGTGTGTGTGTGTGTGTGTGTGTGTGTGTGTGTGTGTGTGTGTGTGTGTGTGTGTGTGTGTGTGTGTGTGTGTGTGTGTGTGTGTGTGTGTGTGTGTGTGTGTGTGTGTGTGTGTGTGTGTGTGTGTGTGTGTGTGTGTGTGTGTGTGTGTGTGTGTGTGTGTGTGTGTGTGTGTGTGTGTGTGTGTGTGTGTGTGTGTGTGTGTGTGTGTGTGTGTGTGTGTGTGTGTGTGTGTGTGTGTGTGTGTGTGTGTGTGTGTGTGTGTGTGTGTGTGTGTGTGTGTGTGTGTGTGTGTGTGTGTGTGTGTGTGTGTGTGTGTGTGTGTGTGTGTGTGTGTGTGTGTGTGTGTGTGTGTGTGTGTGTGTGTGTGTGTGTGTGTGTGTGTGTGTGTGTGTGTGTGTGTGTGTGTGTGTGTGTGTGTGTGTGTGTGTGTGTGTGTGTGTGTGTGTGTGTGTGTGTGTGTGTGTGTGTGTGTGTGTGTGTGTGTGTGTGTGTGTGTGTGTGTGTGTGTGTAGACACAGCTCTTACACCCAGCTGCATTATTGTTAAAACTAAGTTATAACATTTAACTCCATGGGTTTCACTGCAGTGTGCACCAGCTTATGTATTTTTACCTTTTTATCCTTTAAAAATATCTATGTTTGTATCCTTGGTTTTGGAGGGCTTACTGTCAGACAGCCATTTTCTTACTCAAGGCTCAGCTGGTCCTTTCTGGGCAGCACAATTTCTGCAGAGCCCAGGTTTTCATTGGCGCCTGGGAGAGCAGCAGCACCTGTTCTTTTGGCAGAAGGGATATGTGGAGAGAATGAGCAGAAAGAAACCATTGTTTTCTACCAACTTTTCCCTCTTGTTATTGTTTCCAGATGAGTCAAATAAACAGAAAGTGTTCTTGTATAACTGAGTGACTTGTATGTGATTTTGCATGTGTGTTAATATATATTGCTGGAGAGAGGAATCAAGTTTTGTGCCAGTCTTCTACAACACAATCTTTGTTGTTCTTGTTTTTCTGTTCAGCATATTTTATTTAAAAAAAAAAATTAAAAAAATAAAAAAAGGTCCTGAGTTGAGCTTATAACTTCACACACCTCAGAAATTGTTCTGTTTTCCTGACTAGAAACCAAGTAAGAACTTCAGAACTGGGTCTAATGGTTCTGTAATTATAATGTCATATTATCAGTATGTTCTTTAAAATGTCAACATGAGGCGAAAAAAAGGCTATGAGATATTATTTTCTCATTATTGCAGTGTTCCTTTGAATACTGTAAAAAACATCAAACGCATATTAGAAACAAAGGCGGACCGAGTAAATGAGATCGTGCTGAGGTCTTTGTTGCTCTGTCTAGATTGTTTTTGATGTCTGAATGAGCTCAGTAACTGGTTTTATCTTTATCTGGGACCACAATGCAGCCTGCAGCATCAACACTCCCAGCCAGACAGCCACTAATCGTGGCTGAGGTTTTGACCTTTTCAGATTTCCTCACAACTAATAAGCAGTTAAGTGAGAACTATTTTTTCTCTTGTACAAAGCAAAATATTAGAAGTGTTACGTTTATGCAAAATTCAACTACAGTTTTGTTTGAGTTTTCGTCTTCAGAAATTGTATTATGGAGAGCACCTAAGTGTGTGAAGAAGCATTTCTTGGTCAGCTGCTTTTCGTGAACCACAGGCATGGTTGCCTCACTCCTCTACATTACAGATTGGCCTTTGCAAACAGAATACAAAGATTTGTAGTGTATTTTCAGTGTAGAAATTAAGTGTCCAGTAGTGCTGTATCCACACTTGTAACCGCAAGAATTAATTTGTAGTACCTTTAAGTCCAACTGATGTGCAAACTGGTTATCCTATTTCCTCTGGTTGCTGCATTCCTGGTGAATAGTTGTCACTTATTTACTATGGGTTTCAATGATATCATCTGTCAGCAATTTGGTCTCTCCAATGGCTTTTGGGTAGGAGAACATCTGTCTTTGATTCCTAGGGATCCCACTTTGAGCCTTGCATCCTTAAACATTTGCAAACACATTCTCAGTAATATTAGGCCTCCAGGGTTCTTGCTTTGCTACCTGATAAGGTTGACTTTAGTGTCTTGTAAAGTATGCATATAGACAAAATAGTCTGGCCAAAGCTAACCTGATGTTATACCATGCCCTGAGTGCTAGGGGCCTGGAGATAACAAAGGTTGGTATGCCTGATTTCAACATAAGAACTGAGAAAATGCTTTCAAAATCTTTAAGAAAGGAGACTTCGCAAAAGAAAACACTTTTCATGTGTTTAATTCTCAGCTTACAACTTGCAAGTTTACAATGACTTCATGAACAAAACTGCCTATGCTTTATTTGAAATCTAAAATGTCTTAACTGAAATCCAAATATCCCTTTTCTACACTATCAACAATAATCATCCAAGAAGACAGTAAAAAAAGCTGTAGTATTGCATTTTGGTGACTGCAGCTGGACCTGCATGTGAGAATTATGCATAAGAAATAAATGATTTGCTTTGAAGGTCTTTATCATCTGTGATTGTTTATGACATGGCATGGGTGAGACTTCTTAGGCCTATCTTTAATTGAACCAAATACTTCATTGAATAAAACAAGCAACTGAAATACATAAACTAATCTTCTGCCAAGGCTTGTCTTTTCAAATACTTACAGAGTTTTGGAAATGTTTGTCTTTTCCAAATTAAAAATTATTTTGTTTCAAATAATTATGTCTTGATAATGCAGATATTTTTACCTCTGCTTCTGTTGCTTGCTGTTGAAGTGTAGATGTGTGTAGGTCTTAGATGTGTTCAAACGTTGTTGTTCAACATGGAAAAAGTCTGGCTTTGAATAGAATATGTGATTTCAGTTGAAGGTTGAGTGTTTGAGAAGAAGAGGAAATTATGGAAGCCTTCTTGCATCCAGACTGGTGACTTTAAATGACTGTAGAGACTGGGACATTGGGTTTGGAGTAGCAGTTAAGGTACAAAGTTGAAAGAGTAAGAAACTTGCTTTTTTCTCCTGTGTTCAGGAACTCATTTCTTGTATCTCACTCCAAGGTAAATCTGCAGAAATTACATTGAAACAAAAGTTGATGGCCAGAGTGACAGAAATGAAGTAAAAAATCAAAATTACTAATGCAGGCACTCTACATCCTCCTTCTGCAATTTTGACCAAGAAGACCTATAGCAATTTTCACCCAAAATTGCTTTTCTGCTTCCTAAAAATTGTAATTAAGGGGAAGAGAGGGGAAGGGGGGAGAAAAAGAGGGGAAAGGGCCTACCTCTGCATTCTTTTTAACAAATGCTTTTCCCTTCTGAGTGTGATTAATGAGGTTGTAATCATTCAGAATTATCACTAAAACTTTCACAGAGAATGCCTTTTTTTTTTTTTTTTTTTTTAGAACCTAACTTGACTATCAGGCAGGGTTACAATTATCCATTCTCAGCCATGGCAATTCTACACCATCATTCTGATACCCAGCACCTGGACAAACTGTGGAATCTGTGGCTAGCTCCTCTGGGTGATGATAATGGTGCCAGAAATTTAGGGAGGGGAATAAGAAACCTTTCTATCAAGTTCAGGAATAATTTTGCAGTTACTGTGTTCAAACACTCTCTTGTTCACTCTGGCGATGTTTGCTTGTACTTGGAAGCCTGGGGTACAGGTTGATCTTAAATTATAAATGTGCTGTGTATGCACCTTTCCACAGGGTTCATTTGTGCAAACAGGTATTTGATAAAAATCCTGTTTGCACACATGCAGTGCAGAATGGTTTGCAATTGAACACAGAGTTTATCACAAATATCACAGTTTCTCTTTGTATTGCAAGGTAAGGAGCACGTCTGGTAGAAGCAACTTGGGTATTCTTAATTTGCGAATTAAGAGCAATAGGTACATGTAAAAGGCATGTATTTGTTACTGGGCTGGGATGAAATATAGTGACTACAGAAACATAGCTATTATATAATATAAATATTCTATAGTGTGCCTGGATGTATAAATATTTTGTATTATGACTGTGTTGCACATTTTCATTATACAGTAAGGGTATACTTGGGGATACAAGTACTAATATGGCTAACAGATTATCTCTACAATCCAATGAAGTTAAAGGAGTTACCTGTGTGACAATGAGCAAGCTTTTGAATGAGATAATGCAAGTCATTTTATGGACAGTGCAGCACCGAAAGAGGGTAATGTATTGTCATCATGAAAGAAAGAAATAATTTTGTTTAGCCCTTACAGAGGAATTACTTTCTTGTGGTACAGTCAATACAGAGGTGGAGCTGTTTCAAAACTGTGTTGCCATAAAGGCAGGCTGATGTTTTCTATAGCCAGTTTCATGGCTATCCCAGAATGATTAAGATTTTTCCTTCCTGGTTTGTGCCTCCACTTTTGATCAGGCCTGTTCTTCTACCTAGGAAGAGTCCTTGCTATGTTGGGTGAACATCAGCAATGAGTTATCCGAATTTGCTGTACACTGAGAATTCTGCTATTCTGTGTGCTAATTCCAGCTCCAGACCCACTTTCAGACACCACAGACCATGTATCCCCTCTGTTGTCATGTTATCCAGCATTCCCATTTCTTCTGTAAACAGGTAGCATCAGTCTTATGGCCTTGAGCAAATGATGCCACAGACAAAAGTAATGGTGTTTGCAGATTATAGCTGTATTTCAAAGTTTGGTGAAATTTGGTGCTGTTTTTATGTCCAGCCCAGCAGATCATGTCATCTCTTTTACAACAAAAAGTCATTTGCACCTCCTAAAGATTTACCCCCTGTATTAATTTTTTTTTTTAAAGATGACAAATTAAAGATTTAATTGCTTTTTATGGTTTAATACCAAGATAAGGAGATGGCTTTATCACTTCCCTCTTCTCCCACAACTCCTCTCACTCATCTGATGTGTCTCTGCAGTGCAAAATGCCAGTTGTTTTAACCTTGTGTAATAAGACACTTCCGATAACAGTGTTAAACACACAGAAATGTTTTCCTTGGAAGTGTAATTTTCTTTTTGAACAAAAATTAACACTACAGAAGACATGTTTTCTGGCTGGCTGGCAGCAATTAATCGGAAACTCCTGAGTACTAATTCATTGGAATCAGTTTGGAGTGTGTTATCTGATTTATTTTTAATTGAGTGATCAGACTTAATTTCTTTGCACTGCTAAAGTTACTAATGTTTCCTGGGTTTTTTTTTTTGTTTGTTTTTGTTTGTTTGTTTGTTTGTTTGTTTGAAGAGGAAGATTTTTAGCATTGGTGGGTTTTTTTGTGTTTTGGGTTGTTTTGATTTTTTTCTGTATTCATTATACTATTGAGGTTCAGGCAGTGCTGCAGCTGGAGAGAGAAATAGCCTCTTTTCCTATTTGCAGCGTTTCAGGGCAGGCAGCTGTGCCCTGAGTCTAATTCCATTCCCTTGCCAATCCCTACTAACATGAACGGGAGGAATCACTTTCTGCCTCCTTTGGCTCTGTCTTTATCAGCATTGATGCTTTGAGGGCAGTAATAAAGAAGTGCTATCTTAATGACATCAGGAATGACCTTAATGGACGAGGAGATTGTTAGGAGTAACTGTGATTAGTTTTGGACTGAGGGTAGGGGATCTCATGCACATGGTAGAGAATAAGCCAGGGAACTAGTAACTCCCTAGATGAGGGAGCAAAGGGAACAGAGACTGAAAGGATTCAGTAGAGCCTTAGAGAAAAGAGCTTTCTTAAATGAAACAAAATGGGTTAATTTTCTTGAAACTTCAGGCTTTCTGGCAGGTTCTACATGTGCAAGTTTGAGAATGAAGACAAACATTACAGGACATCTTGATTTCACTAGTACCAACTGATTCTGTTAGTGTTCTTTTAATTTTTACAGCAGAGGAAAGATTCCTTTTCTCCTTTCAACTGATAATTGCTTTACTTGGGTTCTCAAGTTCCTTTATTGCATCTCTCAACCAGTATACATACAGGAATTTTCAGTTTTTCTGCCTAAACCTCTTCTAACTGTGTAGATCCTGTGCTGATAAGTGAAGATGTGTTCCTTAGGTCATGTGAATATGCAAGAATAATATCCAGCCTAACAATAGATCCAGCTCTCCCTGAGTTGGTACGCCCACTTTTTTCTTACAACTGAAGAGCTTTGGGTTGTCATCACTTCAGTTATTTCCCAGCTTACAAACAGGCATAGGCCTAATGGGGCTAATTATTTTGCATCTGGTATGTGATTATTAGAAATCCTGACATGATGACAAGATTTTTTTTTTTTTTTTTAATGAGTAATGCCTAAGCCATTTACTTTATTATTTTCCTATCTGAGCTATTTTAGAGGTATTGTGTTGTCACAAAGTAGAAAATAGATCAAGGAGAGGAAGTACAGCATTTCAGAATCCATTCTTTCCTTTTTTAAAATATAAATAATTACAGACAAATAAAAATATGTTCTTTGGTATAAAGTTGGGTGGCTTAGGCATTTTAAAGTGTAGACATTTATTTTGATTGTACCTGTCTAAATCTGACTGAGTGTGGCTGCACCTGAAGATAAGCTTTGGGCCGGCTTGTATGGAACAAATTAGTGCTGCCAACTTTGTTCTTGTGGCTGAACTGCTTTTAATCAAGAGCCACGCTCACAAGTGTTCTCGTTCACCAGAACACCTGAAACGGCCACTGTCAATTGCGAATTCAGTATGAACTATGTTCTCCCTCTTGGAAGAAGCCTCTTGGTCACAACTGAGGAGACAAATGAGTGGGTCATTGTGAGGGGACAGCTGCATAAGCTCTTGCTGTCTATGGGTGAGGAAAAGGCATAAATCTCCGAAGATCCAGTCTGGCACCTGGCCTAGTCATTCCAACCACTTGATATTAAGAGCTATGTGTGGGTTTGGAAATCAAATATCTTCTCTTTACCAAAGCTACCACTCCAATGACAATCATCGTAACCTGTCTATATTGTTCACTGAAATAGTTACAGTGGGCTGACAGAGGGAGTAAGAATATACTTGATGATCAAACTTATTGCTAGCTCTGAAAAATTCTGGAAAATTTTCCTGTCGATCTACTTGTCTGTGAATTTAGATATATTTATTTAGGATAACCCTGCGCTTTAGAAGGGTACAGTTTGGGAGAGCTACCACATGGTCTCTTAACTTTTCAGTCTATCACAGAGATACACAGTCTTACTCATTCTGATATATAGTCCTGTAACTGCTTTTTCCATAAGCTGTGTACCGTTGCATATCACCTTGAGATGTGGCCAGCAGACTTTCATGTAATCTAGAAAAGAGGCTACATCCTAAATTAATCCTCAGTTAAAGCATGACGGTTGTTACATCATCTTGCACACTCCCATGAGGAGCTCCTGCAGCTGCACTGTGGTGAGAATTTGAACACTTAGGCAATAGGTGAGCAAGGAAATCTGTTACAGATTACTGACTTAGCATTACAGATTCTGAGACTAAAAATTGTCTACTGTATTTAATTTTACCTTCTCCCCTCTGAAAGTCAGACTCTGATTCCTTTACTTGTCTCTATTTTTCCTTTTATCAAAGCTGGGTTTTCAGGCATGACAAGTATAAGCCATAACCCCATGTGCTTTAAGTAGGTCTAGAACATACGCCATCTCTCTGAAAACAAGGGTTTATTTTCTAAGTATAGCATGTAAGTCTGCAATAACCTTTCATCAGTAGAAAAAAAATTGATCTGAAATAAAGATGGTTTTTTTCTGCTAGATCATCTCCTTACCACACTGACTGTTTTGAAGCTTGCTTTTGTTTCATATTGAATCTGGTTCAAACAGAAAGGCATTCATTACTGTGCATCAGCATTATAGTTGTCATCAAAACCTGAAGAACCATAATTTTTCTTTGACATCAAATAATCTACAGTTCAGAATTAAAAACCTTAATCAGGTTTTTTGTTGGATTTTTCCCCCCCATAACCTTGTTATTTGCTTTAGAAGCAAGAACAGTTACATGTGTAAGAAAATGGACATTTATTTTGCACATGTTTAATATCCTTCAGATTCATTGCATGAAAATCCAATCACAAGAAATTCTTAAAGGATTCTCAGTGGAGTTGGAACTTGATAACCCGTAATTAAAGCTGAATTGGTTTTGTTCTGAGACAAGCATATGAAGACAACAATTGGGTACAAAAGAAATTAAATTATAACCAAATTATTCATCTCCTTCCTTACCTTGGATGAGATTTATCAAAGTTTAATGGTTCCCTAGAGTCCAAAACCTTGTTCTTGTAAGTGTTAATGGTTTGCACTTTTGAGCCTGAGATGCTGTCCCTCATACTAAGCAGCTGTAGACATCAGGCCTTTTTCATGATTACTCCATGGAGTAAAAGAACACAACATGAACAAGATGCTTTGAGATTGGAACCAGTAATGCCTGGTTTTATTTTTTATGTACGGTTTATAATAAAGTAAACTTAGTGTAGTAATGGACTTGAGCATGCACCAAATTTTTCTCCTGTTCTGAGATCCTTAGTGACCAGTGAGCTTGAGGTCACACTGTTGCTTTTCTGCCTGACAGGGCATTGACCATCCATCCCCACACAGCTGCCTATGGTATTTAGACTTGTGCAACTTTATTTATCCTTGAAACCTTTCGTGTTCTGAAAACTTTCAAGCTGAAATTGGTCTGAGAGTTAGAAACACACACATCCAAATGCAGACAGGTATGCACATGCACAGACAGACAACACACATGAGCACATCAGCCTGCTGAAGTGGGAAATGGGTAACAAAAGAGGACAGTATGGGCACAGAAAATATTACAGCTGAAAAGTTCTAGGATAACTGCAATTCTTATCTTTTTTTAGGTCTTGGATAGGAGAGAGTCTAAATGTGTTTCAGTCTGGCTCATCAGTACATTGGCGTGATTTTCTACACTCTCTTTGTGCCTGTCCTGAACAGGACTGACCACAATGATCTCTCCCTTCTGATCCCCACTGTGATTGTACCTAACTTGGCAAAGGTTTGTCTTTATCCAGTGAAATTGCTCTCTGAACAGCATGTTCCCCAGCATGTGTACAGCTTTCTGGCTTTTGTCTTCAGTGCTCTCTTATTCCTGATGTCATTGCTTTAATTTTAATTTTTATTTGGGAAAGTGCCACACAAGATGGTCTCAGGAACTGCCCTAAAAGTTAGTAGCAAAAGCACTTCTCCTGGGTAACATTAAAGAGGAGAACACACACATCCAGTTCGGTGTGGCTTAGGATCAAAGATCTGGGGAATCATCAAAAGCCTTTTCCACCTTCTTTAGCCCTAGGGACTCTTCCTGGGATGCTTGTGAGCTTTGGCAGAAGTTGTTAGCATTATTCATAATGATCTTCCTCGTACATGCCAAATTCTTTTGAGTTTAGTAATATAATAGCATGGTTGACTATATATAAAGTTTTTTGCCATTATCTCAGGGCAAAAGTTACAGGAAGCAGGGGCTCTGGCACTGCTTAAACAGAGTAACTCCTGCTGTTTTCAAGGTTGTTGTTTCTGAACATTGTGATTTCCTGTGGGTTTTTTTTTGTTTGTTTTGTTTTCTTTTCTTTTTTCCCCCCTCAGATATGCTTAGCTCTGAAAAAAATAAAACAATTTAAATTTGATTCGCAAAAGTTATAATTCCATATTGCCTTGATATCCAATTTAAGATAGTGTTGTGCTGTAGGTACAGAAAGGGTCCCAGGGGTCAGATGTGATAGCAGCTGTGACTGAAACCAATAAAAGAAGAATGAAAGATTTATTCATTGATAAGTCACTTTTTTTCAAAACAAAATTATCCAAAATCTCCATCTGTTGGAACAAGGAATGGATTTCATAGACCAGAGATTAATAAATGTTCTGTTATACTGTAAATGGTTTTATGTCTCAGTATTTTTGCTACAAGTTTATTCAAATCTGCTTGTGGATCACTACCCAGAATTCAGTGATGCTGTGTAAGATTCAGTAAGTAAACAGATGCAAGTGACATTGCAATTTACCCATTGTCCTGTGATTTTCAGCTGATTTTAAGTGTTTAATTCCATTTAATTAATGCCTAAAATAACATATACTGCTACTTACTCCTATGAAAGAGGGTGTGAAGACATTCACTTTTGTCCAGAATTTTTCCCCAACTTGATAATAACAGGATGAATGGATAGGCATTTACAGAAATGCCAGTTTCAACTAGTTGAAGGCACTTTCATGTCTTTTTGTTCCCCCTTCGTTGTTGCATATATTTTGGCCTTCACCGCTGTGACTTTGTGTCATCACTGCAGTACACATCCAGCTGGTAACCCGCTCTGTGTATTGAAGAACTATGCAAACAAAGCAATTGTGAGCTGAGCTTTGTGTCTGAGGAGTGGAAAACATGAAGAAGTAATACACATATGCCATCTCTAGTAGAATATTCACATATTTACAAATACTTCCCACTGCCTCCCTTTATTCAGTTCACTACTCTTTGCATTCATCTGGGCACCAACCCAGACCTACTCAAATCATTGGTCTTAATCTACATGAGTCCTCTGAAGAACAAGACTTCAATCCTGATCACAGATCAGAAATGAGGTATATGCATGATTAAGCAGTATTTTCAGACTAGCTGAGCTCCAATACTGTTACCAACTGAACTTGAATTTATTGAGGTATAGGAACCAGCTTGGCAGGAGTTTTGAAGTTGTCCTAAAAGAAAGGAAATCTAACATCAGACAGTCTCCTATGAAAGAAAGACAAGATGAAAGGAAGCAAGGAGAGTGAATACATTTCTGCTTAAATGAGCAGTGCTAAAATGGGCTGATGACAATGACATGACCTATAGCTCTTTAGTAATGAGAACATCCTTCATGTGCAGTGTGTGTTTTGCCTGTTCTGGGCTGAAGTCAAGCACTGCCTCAGTAGGCTTCTATTGCCCTGGCTGTTGTACAGAACAGAGAGGCTGGGTAATGTGCAGAGTGTTAGGTGTCTGAAGTGACTAGGCTTGGGTAAGTACTACAGGATGATAAAACATGGGATTACCAAACAGAGCTATTGATTATTTCCTTTTTACATTCCTGCATAATTTTCATGGCTGATGTTTGGTTTACGAGAAGTTTCACATATAGGCTGGAAATTCCATTCAAGAAATTTGGGAATGCTGAAACAAGACTTATTTATTAAAACAACTGGCAGCTCTTTTCTGTTTGAAGGGAGCTCACATCATATCATTCCTGTTGGTGAGTTACGATAGGAAAGCTCTCATCTGTGGGTCATTATGCACCTCTGCTGAGCAAGGATGGAGAAGCCTAGTGCACCTTTATTTTTTAATTTCTGGGAGACAGGTCCTATTCAGATTTGCAGTGGGTCACAAAAATCTCCTTGTGCTGCTTCCCCTTGTTGCTTCCTTGTGTACCAAAGACAAAGGCATGGTCTTTATGAAGTGATCAGAATGTAGAGGACTCGACAGACTTAATCATCCTATTGCAGTGTCACCATGGTGATTTCAATTTACAATCAAAAAATTATTAGTCTGATTTATTTGTGGTTGTCTTTTTTTTTTTTTTTTCACTTGCTTGCCTGTATGGAAATTTCATGGTGCCACAAAACAAGCCCTTGGTCTACATATTAATGTAAACTTAACATTCATCGGAATATTTCTAGGCATTGAAGGCAGCTGGGCAGGGGGAGTAGTTCATGTCAAGTAAACTGTCTTGCAACACAGTGGCTTTGTGCAAATTCCCTGCCACGATGGGCCCCTGAACAAATCTACCTGCAAGTCAGGGCTCAGGACCCCTCCAAGGAAGTGCCAATTAAAGCTGACTAAATTTGTGTTGGGGAATATCATCTGCAGTTTGCTGATAGAGAGGGTCATACGCCAGTGCAATCTGGAGTGTATAGAGTGGAAGCTGAAACACTTCTGAACAACTGACTGACTGTCTGCTGTGTTTGCTCTGTTTGTCACTGTCTGAGGCACCCACATGTTTCTTACTCTGGGTGTCATATATGAACCTGAATGAATAAAACTGATTCTTAAATCTGGGACACACCTACTTCATTTACAGCAAAGAGAATTCAAATAGTACAGCTAGAGACCCTTTTGCCAACTGGATTTATTTTTGAGAAGTTTTGTTCTTTTGCTTAGCAATGTTGTCATCTTGGTTCCTGCTTCTATTTGTTATTGTTGTTGTTGTTGCTGGTTTTATGCAGTCATGTGGTTTGTATCTGGTATTTGGGAGAAGCGGAGTATTTGAGTCTGTGTTTTAAAATGAAAACCATCCTTTCCAATAGAAGAGGAGAGAAGGCAGACAAGAAATGACAGGCCTCCACAGAAAGGCCTAAGGTCCTTCAGGGCTATTTGCAGTACATATTGCTTGCTCCATAGCACTTAAAAAACACAGCTGTTAAAATAAATCATCCCTTGGGTTGTTTTTTGCCCATTATACAGCATCCAATCTCCCATTTTGTCTCTTTTCTGTATTTAACTTACGACTTTCATGACTTGTTACAGTTTTTCTCCATGCATGTGGACATTGCCAAATGTGTCTCTAGAGACAGTAATTGCATTTTTAATTCATTTTAGTAATGCCACTTATCTTTGGAAACCCATATGCAGATACCACACACTGGCTTTTCTCTGAACAGGAGGGCTATTTGTTTTATACACACATTATGTGGAAGAATATGACACAGCACATGATGGTTTTAGATCTTAATAGTCAGAGATGTCTATAAATAAAAAGCTCTTGCAAGTAATGTTGAAGCACATTGCTTATCCTGCCAAGTAAAAGGCCACATTGTGATGAACACTATTTACAGGACAATAAGATCGGGAGACAGGTCTGTATTAAAGCCTCAGCTAACAGCTTCTCAGGCTTTTATCAGACCCTTGATCTTTCTTGCTGAGTTATGATGTAGGCTACAACAGGTTTCATGAAGAAAGGATTTTTGACCTTTCCATGCATTAAATAGTAACCACAGAATATTTTATTGTAGTTAAATGGTACTACTAATGCATGTCAATTCAAACACTGTAGCTCCCTGCTAACACTCCTATAAGCAATTTCTTCCCCTGTGTCTACATCATATATGTAAAAAAATTGACTCTCCTACAGAAACCTGTCCTAAGCCAGCTCAGTACTTCTACTACAGCCATGACAGAGGCAGATTTTAAGAGCAAGGTGCATCTTTAACTGAAGTTGTGTGCCATGCAGATGTCTAACACATCTCTGGACATCAGAGCAAGTGTTTATGCATGTGTTCCCAATACATAGGGAGTAAGATCTGAAATAATTTTATTTTATTCATTCTGTAACATTGGTACAAAAAGCTAATTACAGAAAAGTAATAGAAAATATCAGTCTTCACTTTTGTCTTCTGTGTGAGATGTAAGGGTACTGCTGCCTAGCAGAGAAAGGTTGATAGTAATTTATTCATTTTATAAATCTAGCTAGAGGAGGAACAAAAGCATTCATTTAACTACCTGTTGAACCACTAGCACACCACTTTCTGAAAGGGATCCAAAAAATGTTCTTTCCGACAAGCACCATTAGAGAGAGATTCCAGCTCAAGTGAGTCACTGTAGCAGATGCATCAATACATTTTGTGTGCTATTTTCTAAAGAACCATTCTGTGAATGATGTTACCTGGGATATGGTGCCACTCTTAGCATCTTGTAGAAGTGCAGTTATTAGAAACATGAATGAAGGGTATGAGAAAGGGTAATGCGTGATTGCAGCATTGATTAAAAATTTTAAAGCTATGTTTAGCTTGGACATAGGTCATGTAATAAGTAAGGGCCAATAACAGAGCGTACAGTGGTGGAAATGCTATTATTGGTTCTAGCTTGCAATTTTTTTTGTCTGCTTTGTTGCAGTCTTTTTAAGAATATATTTTCAAACCCATTTCATGGAGTTTCATATTTAACTGCCAGACATACATATCAAGGAAGGAGCAAAATTGTAGGCAAAATCTCAAATAATGAATTAGATAAAGAGTTCAGGAAAACTTTGGCTCCCTAGATTCAGTCTTGGATTCTTACATTGATTTTGGTGTCTGCTGGTGAAAGAGAGCACAGTGTGCAGGTGTGATTTACTATGTTCTCTGATGACATTCACTTTCTCTTGGGCCTCTTGCCTCTGTTGCAAGCAGAAAAATGCAACAAAACTGGGAGGTCTTCAGGACTGAGCTAGCAAGTGGAGAGAGCTGAAATTGAATTTGTGGTACTATCCTACCACTTCCTAATTCAGTTTAGGCCAGACCTATTGATGCAACCGGCTATCATAGGGTCTTTTTGACCTGCCATTTCTTGATGAAATAAATCAGGCAGTATGAAAACAAATAAAAGCAGAAAGAAACCAACCCTTAGTTCACAAAAGGATAGCAAGACTTCCCTGTAAAAGAGAACTGGAGAAAAACAGTAAGTTGAGCTTGAATTTTTCAAGAGGTGTGAAACAGCCCTAGGTTAATATACTGTGGGGACCAGTTTCTCAAGTGGAGTAAATGAGCACAGTCCCTATGTTCTCAGTTGAGCTGTAGCAGTCTGACACTCTATTTTGACCCTTTTTATTCTCACAGTGCTGTTTCTCTTGCTAGTTATCCATACACACTGCTGTTGTAGAGTTCATTAAAAACCATATATCTGCTACTTTGGTTTCTTAGTGATTTACATCCTCTCCATATGCACAGAAAGACGGAAAAGCAGGTTCCTGTCAGGTCTATGTCATACAGGAGGATGAGCTTTAGGGTAGGTTGCACTGGGAGACATGTCTGAAGGAGTCACACTCGGTTTTTTCCAACTTATGGTGGTCTATAGTTAATGAACCTTGTGTGTGAACCAATTCAACACATGAGTTTGAAGTTC
This sequence comes from Scytalopus superciliaris, assembly GCA_013400415.1. NCBI lineage: Eukaryota > Metazoa > Chordata > Aves > Passeriformes > Rhinocryptidae > Scytalopus > Scytalopus superciliaris. The sequence continues at coordinate 159,193 of VXBX01004998.1, forward strand.
TCTAATTCACACTGAAAATCAGCCAAGTTGTGTAAGGGTTACCTACCTAAGCTGGTAGGTGCTGGGGGGGTTGGGATACAAGTTTTTTTTTTTTTTTTTACTATGAATGAAAATTTTACATTTTGGACATCTCAGGTAATAAAGTTGTACTGTTGCTTGATGAGTTCCATACACTTGTACTCTGAAAGTTCTTTTCAGTGCCTGTCAAAACAAAATCCATTAAGATTTCCAGTGCAAATATACTCATTGGTACAGAAAAAAAAACCCAAACACCCTAACAAACCCCCCAAAAAACCAAACAAATAAAACCCACAACAAAACATAGTTCATCTGAGAAGCATAGACTCCCTTTCATCATCAGCTAGGTAGGTGTTGTCTAAAAATTCTAAGATAGCTCAATTGACTTGTCACTGCGACCACTTCCTTTTGACAGAGGAAATTGACCATTTAGATTGAAGAAGAGGTAGGTGAAAAGGTGCCATTTTTTTCTGCTTTCAGTCTCATCAATCATTTCATAAAAAATATAATTATCAAATGATGGATCCTTTGGTGGCAACTAGTCAAGCAACAAGTAATAAACCCTCAAGAAAATCATCATGAGGAACTCAATATTTGTGAGTACTTTGTCCAGCATCAAGGGTAAATCAATGTTAATACAAATCCTGGAACTGAACAGTGACATCATTTCTTACAAATAGGCTCTCTAAGAGAGACTCATCAAATCATGGCAATCTGCCTGGGCTTAATGTTGAGATAATTCCATGTAGCTGTACTACCTCATCTTCCCAACCAATCCAGGTCTCACTTGGAGGAGAAATTAAATAATACTCTTATTTTCTTCTGTCTTAAAAAGAAATAACTGTTTTGCCTTTTGTATTAATTACTGATTTTGGTTTTCTGAGTATATTTTACTCTCCTTAGCCTAACAACTTACACACACAGATAATTTGCTAGAAAACTTGACAGATCTGGAAAAATATCTGCAAAACTCCTTCTTTTAATTATTTTATTTTTTAGAAGGCTGTTCATAGTGACTTTGGCACACTTCTGCCAAGAACTTCAAGTATTAAAAACATGCTGTGTTTTCGAGAATATTGTTGATATTCACTGATATAATTTGACATATCAAAGAGTACTGTAAAGTTTGCTTCATGTCAAAAGCATATTTTCTTCTAGCAGACTCCTTTTGAAATGCTGCACTAGATATGCATGCAGGAGAGCTTTCCAACAGAAAACAAAAAAAGCCTGAAAAGATTTGACCTAAAAAAGAAGCACCTGCTCTGCTGAGATCTGCCTGGCCTTCAGCCAGCAGTGCAGTGCACTTGTGAAGAAACTGGATGTTTCCCACTTCCCAGGTACCAGTTGCGTAAGCAGGGTCAGGGGTGCCTGATGCCTGAAGAGCTGGGGATGGGCTTCCTCACCCTTCTGCTGTACACAGGGCTCTGGCAGCCTTCTGAGAGATAAAACAAGGAGTATGCATGACACAGTGCTTCGACTGCACTGCTTGTGTCTCATGGTATGGCATCCAGCAAACTGCTTGGCTGTGCAGGGGAATGGGAAAGCAGAAGATGAATGTGTCCTGACAAAGGAGTGTTGTTTTGGCAGTATGCAGCCTGTAGGCTCCCAGATGCTCAGAAGCCACTTCCCGCACCCCTGCTGAAGGGCTGTGTTTCTCAGCTGCTCTGAAATGACTTATAGCTACAGAGTGCCATCTTCCTTGAGATCCCAAATTGTAGGAATGCTGACTCTCAGACTGGAGCTCATGCTAATTAACTTAACAATAAAACTTCTTTTAAAGGTGACTGTAAGTCGGGTATGTGATCCTTTCTTCCATTTATTTTTCTTTTTTCTTTTGGTATTGTTTAAAGAAACATCTGTGTGACCAACACATGTTTAGCTGCTAATTAGATACCCAATGGCTAATATTGTTACAAACTATTAAATACCAGATAGAAATGACAGTGGTATAACAGTGTTCTGATAATGGAATATCAGTGACCAGGAAAATACAGGGAATTTTTAGTGTACAAGGGACATAGAATTGCTGTGAAAAACACCTTAGTTTCCAGGCTATCTCATCTTAATAGATGGGGGACTAGAGAGAGTCAATCTTTTTTTAATTTCCCTTTGGTTGAGAGTGCACTGTCCTCAGTGGCAGCTGCACGGATGCAACAACAGCCAGAGTGGCTTCATTTAAAAATTCAAATTAACAGAAAACATATATATTATTTGCCTGGCCCTAGTTATTACCCTGTTCTGCACAGGAGGCAGAGCCCTGAAAGTAGGTTTTGGCAGGCACATAGAACTTGGTGTCTTTTTCATGTTTATCTGTTTATTGAGGACACAAAAGGAGGCTGACAGTGTGCTGCTATGCCATGTAGGCACAGCCCAGCCCAGGCAGAGCTGCCCTTCTCTAAAGAGCAGGAATGTAGGCAGAGGAAACTAAGTCTAAGGCTATCCCCATCTGGGGCATGTCTTGAATTGCAGAGACTTGGGGTGGGTGTGAGAATTGTGGGCACTGAGTAGGCTCCAACACACAGATGTTTTTGTGCCTGATTTCATTCTGCACATCATTTCATTCTATGGCCTGAATCTGTATGTAGCATCATTTTAAACTTCTTTTTTTTTTTCTTTTTTTTTCTTTTTTTAAAAAATATAAATATTGCACTGGCTGAACACAAGAGATTCTTATCTCCACTCTAGAGATGGAATGCTTGTGCACCAAGATACTGAACAGCCTAGGCAATTGCACTACATGTTATTACCTATACTGTGTTGGTTGCAGAGATGAACATTATTTTTTTTTTCTAATTTATCAACAATACACCTGATAATGAATTGCTAAATCCTGTGGCACATTGACTAGTGACTCCCAGTATAGAATGGTAGGAAAAATGTAAATCTTGAAGTTGGTCACTGGGTTCTATTATTGCTTGATAATCACAGAAATACTGGAGTATAATTGTGACAACATTTAGAATGTCTGGTTATAACAACAGGTAATTTAAGAACAGACATGTGCTTACTGCTGTATTACATGAACCTACCTCAGGCTATAGAATGTTCCATACAGTATTCTGGGCTTCGCAGATCCCTTCAGCCATGGGATCTCTCCTTGATTTCAGTGATCATGGGATCAGGACTTGGGTGACTAGGATAAAACCTTTATTTACTATTATGGTTAAAAACCACACTGAACCTTGCCAATATGATGTAAGACTGTAAGCACATTTCTAAGTACCACCCATTTAGTGATACAGAGTCTCCAAGAAATTTTAAGCATTGTTGGTTTATTTCCTGTAGCACTATGGGATATCAACAAAAGAAGACACTAAATCTGTCACAGATTTCTACAAGCTGAAATCATATGTGTTTCATTTAGGTCTTTGCAAATTATTTGATTTTACTTTCAACCTTTTTCCTTCTCATTTTAGTCTCTCTCAAGAAGTTTCACATGTAATTATCCTTCCAGGTTTTCATCTTGAAAATGTAAAACCAGGTTGCTTTATGTGTTTACTACTCTTTCTCCAGACAAACAGAAGTTTAAAGTAATTTAAGGCAATGAAATTTATCAAAAAAGCTGAGATCTGAAAACTTCTCAGTTCTAAAAAAATGACTTTTTTTTTTCAGTGCAAAAACTTTAAACAGCTTTTAATCAACACTCATACTGTTTTTTGCATTCTCCGTACTCTGTTGGTATGAATTTTGGGTGATCATTAAAATTAGATTCAATTTGGAGTGAAAGAATCTTATGTCTTATGTTATGTTGCAGTTTCACAGGTACTTTACATATGAGCCCCTTTTTGAATTCATACTTTTTATGTTAGGTGTTTGAAGGCCCATCTTTTTTCTCACAATACCTATTCATTGGAGAGCAGCAGCAGTAAAAAATAAGTCTTGAAAAAGCTGCAATTTAGTAGTTAGAATCAGCAGTAAAAAAGAAAGCATTCTTTGAATTTGTTGTGTTGTAGTGATGCTTTCCTGTGCCTAAATGATATTGACTGTTGTTCTTATTGAAGAGGAAATAAGTATGTGCTTGGAGATACTCAGACAACTATTCATCATGCACTCTGGCAACAGAAAGAATCCTCATGCCAGAATGCAAAATCCAGCAGCAGCTACAGTTGCAGAATATCAGAAGCCTGTATTAGAAAACTCAAGGCTAATCAGAACCCAATTTCCAGGCATGATGCACTTCTTCAGAAGCATTGCTTTAGGACATAACTCAATTCTCAGAACACCACAGTCTGCAGCTTAATTCAAGCATTTAGGGGAAAATGAGGGTGTTTAAAATATACATTTTGTTCTTTATTGCTTTCTAGCGAAGATTTGGTGGAGTACTGGAGTGAATAATGATAACGTTCGTTCTCAAAATCTGATGCTTCCTCAGTCATTATGGCCAATCAGCATGAGGAACCCTGCTGTGAAAGGCGACAAAAACATCATTTTTTATAAGCTAATAGTGAATATTACTGCTTGGTAAACCCACTATTAATATCTGTAAAGGTAAATTACTATTGCTTGGTTGCTTTAATTTGCTGAGAATTGTGTTGTTTCATAACTGCTGCCTTAAATCTGACTGCTGGTACAAAAACAATAGGTTAAAAACTTTGTCACCAAATTTGTTGCTCTATTTGGATCAAGTGGAAAAACTGACTATAAGAAACAAAGAAAATAGGAACAGACCAGCAAATTGAGTTTCAAGGGTGTCTACACTTGCAAAGCTTACACAGTAAGTTCAGAGAATCACAACAGGCTCTCAGAGTGCAGAGAGGATAGAAATCATCCTAAACTATATTCTGGCCATACCTTGATTTATATCTTCTTAGCAGCATAAGGAATATGCTTTCCCTTATCTTAAGCTGGCATATCTATATTTACCCCCAAATATAGACAAATACAGCAAAGGGTAAATAAAACCAACTCTCAGACACCTTCTTCCTTGACCATGAAAAGCAGAGTAACTGGGTTAAGATTAACACCTATGTTACAGAGCACACCTTCTGTCATGATGACTCAACCTCTCATCCTTTTTCCATAGACTTCTATTATTTAAATTTTCTAATGGGAAACACTGTTTCTACAAATTAAAACAATAAAATAAAGTAACTATTAAACTATTTTAACTGGATTTGAAAACACTGCAAAATACTTGTTATTGCTAGTTTTCATATACTATTAAAAGCTTCCTATTTCTCTTGTAATGACTAAAGGAAATGTAGAACCTAATTTGAGTTCAATAGAAGCCTGGATAAACAAAAGCTTTATCTAGAAAAATGGAAGTACTCGTTAGAAACAAAAGCTAATTTAAAAAATCTTAAAAATGCCGTAGAGAGAGATAAATGTACAGATAGTGGTCACAGTCTGTTTAATACTGGCAAGTATGTCTAACATGACAACACATTCAAACCAACCTTTGCCTGTACAATCCAGCATCTGGCATGGTTATAATGATTAAACTTCATAACATTTATTAGAAATCTTATGCTTATTAAACTAAATATAAAACCATATCATCTTGAAGTATTACTGTTAGTTCTATTTATTGATAAATGGTTCACAAATTTTTTAATTTGTTGGTTTCACATATTTAATCTCATATTAATTTGTGAAAGTATTTAAGTGATACAGCACTAATGCAGTATAATTCCATAAAGAAACACAGGAAAATCCTTGGTCCTCCATGAAAAAATAGTTGAAAATAACTGGATTAGTGTGAACAGTTAACATTGCTAAAAGAGAAGTGATGTTTTATTCAAATTTTAGGGCTTCTCTAGTAATCTTATGTAAGAAGAACGTACCCTATAGATCTGTATGAAATGTATTAACAAAGTAGGTACTTTATGGATTACTATTGCCACAATATTATATCCAAATGTAGAATAATACTGTTAATACATTTTTCTATCCCTGACCCACATTGATGAGTGGGTAGATGTAATAGTGTGCCGTATTTTGAGTCTCTAACAAAACATGTTTCATTTGCCAAAATACCACCTACAAAATATCTGTAGCCACCATGGCAAAAATCAAGTCTGTACAGTTCTTCTCATTCCCCTTGCAGAAATATATGTCCTTCTCAGAAAAGGAGTGAACATATTCTGTGGTTTATGTGAGGTCTGCCCCAATAATAAAGCATGTGAAATGACATCATCTCATACTTTGTATCAGTGTAACACTGGCAAGACCAGTACTCAAAAAGACATAAAGCTCTTCTACCCAGTGAAGCCTGAGTATGCTGATCAGCCCTGATCAGCCTCAACTGGGCCTCCCCACACCCACAGCTCCCTGAGCTTTTTTAAGTTCAGCCTGGGGCTGTTGCTTCTTTGCTAAGCTGTGCTCTGTTGGTGTTGGTGCACCCCTGGAGCCAGGGCTCATCCTGTGAGCTGGCTTTCTGTGTTGACTGCAGCCCTGCCTTGTCACCATGATACTGCCTTATGATGTGGGCTCCTGGTTAGGCTTCGCCATTGTCCCCAGGGCTGCACTGCTTGCCTCTCTTGGGCACTATGGGATTCCCCCCTGCTTAGGGAGCCGTGCTGCTCTGGCTGCTCCCAACACACCAAACACAAATTACTTCCCTGACATGGAAGGTGGGGTTGAGCATGCCAGCAGGGAGCTGCAAGAGGTAATTTTATGTTCTTTTAATCTTCTGTGTTCTCAAAAGCATATTAACAGTTAAGCTGGCAGAGTTTCCACAAAGCACAGCTGGGAAACCCATTTATTTACTTGTAAGCCTTGAAAATACATAACTAATTAGTCTAGCCCTAGTACCCATTTTTGAATATTAGGAGACAAAATCTTCTGCCCTTCATCACATATCTGATTGCAATGACAGAATCTGACTGTTCTGCTCTGGAGACTACTTTAGAGTACACCATCCTGTCTGTACACAGCAATAGATGGACAGGCAGATGGGTCTTTACCTGTCCCCCTATTTCTATGTATCTTTGGATTTTTACATCTAACAAAGCTTGTTCTTAAATAACTCTAGCAAATTAATTTCTTTTTCATTTAATATAACTTTATGTTAGCCATTGTATAAGGAAATAACATTTGACTTGGACTTTTTTTTCTAAGATTAATGCTGATAAACACACATTTAATGATGCATTTATTTGGGACTTCTCTCTACTGTAGTTATTGAAACCAATAAAATCTATTATTGGTTTTCAAGATTTTTATGAGCTAAAAAGTTTTGTAATAATACACCCCGTTTACTAATGACCTTTAAAACTAGTGCATTGATACTTGTGATGTAGGATGCTGTCCATTCTTGGTGGAAAGCAAAAGACTTACCTGTTGAGACCATCAAAGTCTCCTAATTTTCTAACTTCATTTTTGTTGAAGTGATTAAAAAAGAATAAAGCAAAATGAAAGCTTTTGACTTCAGGGCTGGATATAATGCAACAAAGAAGGGAAATGGAAAAACTGCAATTACTGTGAAGAACTTAATTGTAATCATGGGCTCTGGAGTTTTACCTATAGAGCAGCGTGGGGAAAAGGGAACTAGTAAAACTATACTTTTCAAAGTAAACCTCTGTGTTTAGTTTATGATTCCTGTATTTGAGGAAGCAGATCAGCTATAAAAATATTGTGCTAGTACAATAGTTCTGCAGTATACGTACTTTGTGTCACTTAGCAATGACTGTACAGACACTGCCACCAACCAGTGTGGCACAGATCCTACTGTCAGTCATTCTGCTGTATTTCTGCAGTGGTGGAGCTGGCAACATGCATGGAATAGCTGCTGCTGCTGTGTGTATGCAATGCTGGAGTGTTCACTGGAGATCGAAACCAGTTCTGGTTTTTGCTTGGATTTTTTGCAAGTATAATACTATGTATATTGTACTTAGTCTTTGGAAATAAACCCTCTGTGCTTTTTCCAGACCCTCTCCTTTTTAATGAGACAAGGTGAAATTCACTTTCAAACTTCACCTTTCCTGAGTTTTTTGTGTTAAATTTACCTTTGAATATTAAGTTTAGGGTTTCACTGAGAATTGTGTCTACACTGCCAGCAGCTGAAGCTGGGTGCAGGAATCAGGAAAGCTCTGATTCCAAACTGTGGCTTTTGTTATTTGTAGTTCTCAAGTAGGAAGGGAAAAGGGATTGAGTAATAACAGGTCACACATTCAAATCAGATTGCAGTGGTCTCTGTTGTTTATTCTCAGAACAACATGGTGAACTATACATAATAAATAGAAAATATTCATAAATTGAGTTTGTTTCATATTGTATCAAACATGACAATAGACTTCTTTGTACCTTTAAGAGAGTAATTTCAACATCACAAATGTTATATTGTCATTCAGATAAGGAGTTTATTCACAATATCAAATAGGGAGAGACTGGGAACAGTCTTTGTCCTTCAAGGTATAAAAGTGAAAGGAAAATCCACACCAGTATAGCTATGAACACCTTGTTCCTGAAGTTGACTTTGGAATTGCTTGCAAGTCAGAAGCCTGTTGCCCAATACTTGTCCTTGTTTGCACTGAGTACTTCATGTAGAAATGTGATTGCAAAGCATCTACATTTAAGCACATACCTCTTCTATGGGATGTACCTCTCATGGTTATGAATAGTCTCTGACTGGGCAGACTACTGCAGGCAGTAAATAAGGTCCAGCAAAACAATTTCAACTTTGATTTCAACACTGAATGGTCAAGCCTGTAATTAGCCTTATGCAAAACTGTTGGCAAATCATTCTCTGGTCTGTTATTCTGGGTTTGTTTGCATTTTTCTTTCCAAGATTGTCTGTATTTGAAGTATTCTAGAGTAAACTTTGACAATAAATATGTGCCTTGCGTCACAAAGTGATTCCAAATGCACTTTGAAGCCCTAATCCTAGGGGCTTAAGCAATATGTGTTTATTAGCTTCATGAATATCAGGAAGGAAACGGCTCACCCTCTCTTAAATTCTGCACACATTTAAAAAAAGAGAGAAATACTGTAGAAAGAAGATACTCCCTCCACCCTTCTCAGTCCTGTTTCTGTGACTAATAGTCATTAAAATGTCAGATTTCCTCTGCAGGTAGAATAGTATGGTAATGTTCAAAACACAGGGAAAAATATATATTGAAAGGGAGTGGATAAATTTAAGTGCTGGCAAGATGCTGGATGTTTTCAATGTTTAAAATAACCTGCCATGACTTGGCAAGATACCACTGCCATTCATATTCACGACTCCAATTTCTTGTAAATCCAAACAGCAACAATTTCAGGCAAAATGAGCCTTACACAGAGGAAGTGCTTATGTTGCCCATTATTAGTAATTACTAGAAGAAAGAGAAAAGAAAGCATTGATAACTACAGAATAGAAAAAAAACTCCTGACAAACTTTATTCTCATTTCTGTTTGTATGTAATTCATAAGATTTTTTATAGGCCCAACCACATTCTGTTAATCTTAGAGTTTATAATCCCAAATATGAGACAGAAGGCACCTGAAAGGAAAAAGATAGAGGGTGTAGTGGCAATGCTGGATATAAACTTGACTCATTTAACAACTAGTGATCAAAGAGTTATTTTACTCCTGGAAATAAGACAACAAACCAAAAAAAGAACTAGTTTTTGTTAGCAACCGAGGAACACCTGAAAATGTGTAACACTTGTTTTCCTTACTGATATTACTTTTGGTGAGATATTTGACAAGAAGAAAGGCCAGTAGTTTTATTCATATCTTCTGTTTGTGCTTTAGGAATGGCTCTGGCAAATAACATTGGTGTGGACAACATGGATGCAGTCTGAAGGAGGAGGTGAGCATTTACACTTTGTTTTTAAAGGGCACAAAATACTCTTTATGGAAGTTTACTGGATTTCTGCTTTTGGAATCTGGGTGTGATTCAATATGCCATGTGATGTATTTCCTTTTGAGCCTGCTTGTATGCATAGTAGTCCTTATGCTGAATTATATTTATGCTTTAACTTCTTCAATAGATGGAGCTTTAAATTCCAGTATTTATCACTAATTTTTGACATTTGTGTTAATATTTCTAAGGTAAAATTCTTTAAAATATTAAACATTACTATCAATCTATTGAATTTTTAGCATTTTTGCATGATAATCTGCATTTTGAAAAAAATTATGCATGTAATATCCCTTTGCTAACATATACATAGGTGAGATTTATAAAGTTAGCCATCCATTTGTAGAAAAAAATTAGAAAATTAAAATCTTTTATTAAAGATATCTCTGTAGATACTTCACAAGAGAGGAAGAAAATGCACAAAAGGTAAAAGCAGAGAGATTAATTCCACAAATTGGTACTGAAAATAGAGCCTATATTTCTGCACAGATTTACAACTGCAATGGAACACTGGGATTTAATGCTGCATTTCCCCATGTTCTTAATGGCATTAGCTCTTTATGAATCAGGAAGCCAGATACTAGACTGTGCAATAGCTTTATCAAGACTAAGTTTCACAATAAGAATGTTTGATTATATTTGTGAAATAATTTAGTCATCAAACACTGTTATTAAATGTAGGATGCCTTTACAGCACTGTTTCTATTGTTTTCACATTCTATTTTGCTGGCGATAAATCATTTTGAAGCAATTCATTTTTTACACATTGAGAGATAGACAGCAGATCCTGAAGTCAGCAGGTGACACATTAAATTCAGAGATATGTCAGTCACATTTAAAGTATACAGCTAACTTCTACAGCAGATCACTTCAGTGGAAAAAACAGTTCCTGTGCAGTTCTCTATCCATGTCAAACTGAAATAGAATTTGATTTTTCTTCACCTTGATAAAGAACTTTTTATGAATATTCTGTACTTTGTTACAGAGTAGTAATAAAAGGCAAACCAGTATTCATGTCAAAAGTATGGAGTTCATACCTTGAAAGACCAGACTAGAGCTTTTGATCAACGCCACCTTGATTACCCAGTATTTCCCAATAAGATATATTCAATAAATAAAAATCTAGGATGTTATTTCTTATTACAACAAAGAAACAGACACTGGCATCCACATTTGGCTATCAGCTATGATGTTAAGAATAAACTTCTGAAGCCTTCAGTCGGAGAGAACACAGGCAAATCTGACCTTGCCTGGAGCTTTGCTCTCCTGCAGACCGTAACACTCACTGCTGAACAGGGTGGGCACCCCTAGCACTGTTCCTCAGGGCCAGGTTTGCTTGTAGGAATTTGTCTGTTTTGATAGAACATACATAAGTAAGACTGATGAAGTAGGAAAATCCCATCAAAAGATAAGCTTTGTCTGACCAACTATAATGTTTGCAGTTCCTGGCACACAAGGAAGTTAACCCGCACCTTCATTTTAACCTGTTTAAGGAACTATGCCTTCCCTGTGCAAGCCTGACTTATTTGGACTGTTCAGTATCTTTTAGTTTTATGCAGCCAAAGTTAGGCTGTGGCAAGCAATTGAATTGGATTTTAGTTTGGAAATGTCCAAGCCAGTCGATGCTAAGTGTTGATTTTGCACCTTGGCCTGCAAAGGATGTTAAGCAATGTCTGCAGTAATTGTGTATGTTTCTGCTGTCTCTGTTATTTAGCATTAAAGTTTGGACTGCAGAGTACTGTGTGACTCTACAAATGTTCTCTGGATCTTTTGCATCTCTTATTTCAGCTAATAGTTTTAAAGGGAAACTTCACAGTATTACTTGTTTCAGGACATGGCTATTCGAGTTTTTATAGATGTTAGGCATATATTCCAAACATTAATGAGAAGAGGTGTGCTGTGAAGATCAGTTGCTGTTTGCTATACATCAGGGGTGTTCATACTTTAATAGGTGATGCCCTGGCTATTTCCTTTATTGTAATTAATATTCTAGTGGGAATATTTTTTTTTTCTCTCATGCAGCCTTTCTTTGCTGGAAAATTTGTGATGAGTATATTTCCTTTCTTTGATACTGGTTATTAAATTTAACTCTTAAGTGTGAGTGAAAATGGACACAAATGTCACAGATACGACTTTCCAATTGACATTTGTGGTGGAAGCTCTTTGCACATTTTCATAACAGGACGCCACCAGCATTTCCCTTAAGTAACATGATGGCTCTTGTCAAACACACCCAAAAGGTCAGTCACGTAGTCTATAGCTCTTGTTTTCCCTTGTTGCTGCTGCTGCACATTCCATCACCTGGTGACATTAGAGAGAAAGCAAGTACTGCAGCCAGGAGACCTCCACTATTTAAAGACCCCTTTAAGAGACTAGGGGGGTGTAAGGTGTGCTCAGAAAAAGTGGCATAGCATCTCTGACTGCTCTGCTTGTCAGGTAGGCATTTTGGCATTTGAGGAAATCCCCATGATGCTTTTCTTTATGCAGAAAATTAATCTGTCTCTCTTTACAGTCCCTACAAAGTGCAGCACCTACTCTTTAGCCAGGTGTGATAATCAAGGCACTGTCACATTCTGATACTGTGTATTTTCCTCAGTGTGTTTGTAATGATTTCTGTTAAAGCACCCTGCACACTACGCATAAATTTGAAAAAAAAAAAAAAAAGGCTGTATCTGTAATAATTCTTCTATACATTTGATTTTATTACATCATATTTAAATGTTTTATATACCAAACTTCTGCATTAATTGCTGTATCCATATTTTTTCATTTGTCTGTTAGTTAAAACTGTACAGGATCTGGGAACAAATGGGAAGAGAAAGCAAGAAAGTTTTTTGTCATTAAGCTTTATGCATATTACATTATAAGAGAGGCTAAATGTCTCTGTTTTGAAAAATAGTTCAGTTATGGAACTGAAGAAAAGCTTTTATAATTCCTTTAGAGAGATGTAAGAGATTCTGCAGAAGAACAGAATTGTACAATCTTTGGTCAAATGTTCAGAGAGCAAGTAAAGCTAATGCAGTCAAACAAGAGGATAAAGGATATTCCTTTAGCTGTGTAAGTAGAGTGGGGTACTCGCAAAGATTTCTAAATGCAGATTTGAGAAGTGGAGGTGGATGCATCTATATCCAGTTTTTGTGATTTATGTTCACAGGGCCTATGCTACCAATGCTGGGAATTATTTTCCCCCTGACATAAAGGTCTCTCAATAATTGAAATTTGACCTGAATGTGAGGGATTGGTTGGGGCAGCTCAGTATTATCAAATTTTCCATAAATTTCTTGAATGGATTGACCTTTAGCATCTTTTTAAAACTCTAATGCTTCCCACTGCCTCTCTGTGATGGCATAAATTTATACTTCTATCCCTATGTAGCAGGAGGTGGAAATTGAGTGTGTGCTCATGCTTTTCTTCTTCCCTCTAGCTTCCCATCAGATTCTGGAAACATTGGTCATAGGTGGGGAGTTTTCAGCTCCTTTTAACAAAAGAATTGATGAGTTCCATCTAATGCATTGACATTTTATGATGAATAAATCTTAATTTACTCTCTGAATCATTAAATTCTTGAGCTTTCTTTTTGATGAAGATATTGATCTCCCCCTTTTCTTTTCCCTAGTTTGTTGTTGCAAAGTACTGAGGTGTTTTTCCTTTTAATTGTCACAAATCTGTTGGGTACCTGCAAACAATTTCAGTACAGTGCTTCTCCATTTCTGGGATTCATGACACTTTCTCGTTATCAGAATATTCAGTAGGCATTTCTCCATGGATCAGGAATTTCTCTCTCTGATTACTGGTTTCCCATAAGTGTGTACAGGGGCATCCCACAGATGTCCTTGTAATCTTTTAATGAACTTCTCTGTGGAATGGAAATATGAGTTTACTTTCTTGGAAATGGTAGTTAACTGAGCGTAATCCCCTTAAACTTTGATCATTTCTGGCTGCTACGGAAAAATCATTTTTGCTGTATTTCTAAAGAATGAAGAATTTGTGTTTTTGAAAAACTTTCAGCAGGTTTGTGCTGGTTCAGATTCAAGGCATCTCCAGTATGGTCACTTCTTTGGGGTTTTCAGACTTCTTGAGGTGTGTCTGTGGGCACATTTTCCCCATTAGTTACTTGTGTATGGTTGACCTCCACAGGTACCTTCTGGCTTCAGTTATTCTTGCATTCTGTGACTGTTGTGATACCAGGGCAGTAGGAATAATGTCTTTTAGTACAATATATAAATATAGCTATTTATATACAGCTACTTTACAGATACTCTGAACACTCATCAGGCAATAGCACTAAAACAGTATGAAGATAAACCCAGAAACTAAACACACCAATTTAAATACAAATAAATGTTTTTAGAGTAGCCAGTTTTAGAAAGCTGAAAACAGTTATGAACCCTCAGCTGAGGGACAGAATTTAGTCAGAAAAATCAGAATGATAATGGAGAACTCTTTAAAATAACTTCCTATAGGTAATGATGTGTCTTTTAAAGTCTTAACAGAAGAGCAGTATATACAGATTGGTGTTTATAGTTTCTGTGAATGTTCAGTGCAGATTTATATATTCATAATTTTGGACAGTGAAATAATTTTAGGTTTTTTTAATTTACTTTTTTTTTTTAGCAAACATACAGTAATATAGTTTTTGCATAAATGTATGTAAAATGTGGGTTTCTTATCTCTGAATATATATATTGGAGTGAGTTTTTGTAATTTTTTGGTAAAAATATTTTTGGACGTTAATGACTGTATGAGAGTTGTATATTGTGTATCTGAGCTTCTGTAAGGACTGTGGAGCACTTGTGGATGAGAGGCTGGACATGACCCAGCAATGTGCACCTGCAGCCCAGAAAGCCAGCTGTGTCCTGGGCTGCACCAAAAGCAGCGTGGCCAGCAGGGCAAGGGAGGGGATTCTGCCCCTCCACTCTGGTGGTGCTGCATCCAGATCCAGGGTCCTCAGCACAGGAAAGACAACATAGAACGAGTCCAGAGGAGGCCACAAAGGTCCTCAGAGGGCTGGAGCACCTCTCTTCTGCAGACAGGCTGAGAGCGCTGGGTGTTCAGCCTGCAGAAGCCTCTGGGGAGACCTTGTACTCTTTAGGGTAAATATATACAGATAATTGTTTACTAGAATGGCCTAATCTGCTTTAAGATGAAGCAAAACTCTGTTGAAAGCAAATGGCATTGGAGCACACCATTTTACATGATAATTCTTAATACCTAAAATCATTTAGCTGCCATTTATTACAGACAAATTTTAAAGCTCTTTCTGGGAATTCAACTGGGCCATTATTGCTAAATAGAGAATTTATAGTTTTTTGCATCTATACACAGATGCATATGTATACATAGGGGAATTGCATTTTATAAGTCTTTTATTTGCAAGCCAGCAAACTAACAGTCTGTCTCAAGCATCATTCATAGTTGCCATAAATTTCCCATTTTCATTAGTAGCACATAGCATAAGAAAAAAACCCCCATATTTGAGTGTTATAAAAATTCTATAGCTTTACTTAAATTGCTTGTACAATTGCAGAAAATTTAATATATCTTTGTTCTAGCAAGTTTTGCTAAGGATTGTGAGGTATTTGGTAATTGCCTGATTTATCAAACACTGATTAATATAAAATATTTTTTTATTTCACTTTCCCTTTTTTTAAGGGGAAGATCAGGGAACAATATTCTCTGAAAAAAGGAAAACCTGACTTGTTTTACAGTGCTACTAATTGTGACATATAGATTTTGTTCCTTAAGCAATTTTTTAAAGTATATGGCAGGAGACATCCATTGTGGCCATTCCTAACTATATCAGTGGTTTGTCTAAAATGTTTTTCAGCAACCTATTTTGGTGTAATTCTACTCTGTAAATCTCTTTTACAACTGCTGTTGTGTGTTTTTATGACCTACAATACAATCCCAATGTTTTATTAACTATAAATGTTAGTTGCATATGATCCTCTCCTGAAGAAATATCTTTTTTTTTTTTTTTGCATTTTTAGGGGTCTTTTTTTTTTTTCAGGTTTTTTGGGTTTTTTTGGTTTTGTTTTTTTTTTAGGATCTCTTATTCAGTGATCAAAAGTCCATGTAAGGGACTTATATCTTTATTTTATTTCATGCTTTCTCCAGAATTGAATTGGGGAAGAAGTTGAAAGGCAACAAGAGAATCTGACAGTTTTCTCCCTGTTGCTTTTTATGCAGGATAACAACCCATTCTTCTAGTAGTTTCAGATCAGTGTACTTAATTGTAGTTTAATATATTCCACATCTTGCTGAAAAATTATCAAAATTAATATAAAAATTTGTTCAGATTACCTTCCCCAAGCTCCCCACCCTGAGAATTCAGCAAGCATTATTTAAGCACCTGTAAACAAACTACTGTTTAGACAAGCCTTTCATTTGCTGAAAGCATTTTTTATATCCAACAAATACACAATTTGTGTATTCTTGATTCTTATACATTTCTTCTAACATTTTGTATTTCTGTAGACACAAAAAATACTTATTTCAAACCAGTAAAGTCTATTAAAATTAGTTTTTATTTGTAATGAACACCTGCTTTCTTTTCTCTGTTGACTTTTCCAGTAAAGTGTGGTTTTCACTGTTTTGTTTTGTTTTGGGTTTTTTGGGTTGGTTTTTTTTTTTGGTACTTTTTTGCTTTTATAATGTTTTTATGTGGGTCATTTGTATTTACCTTGAAACCGTGTGTTGTTTGTGTTCTCTCTTGTCTGTTCTGTGTAGTATTGCCTCCATTTGTTCTGTACTGCACAATGAGGGTTTTTTGAGCTCAAATATTCATCTTCCTCCTAGGCACCTTTTATCCTATTAAAAAAATTAGAAAGAAAGACAGACGTATATCACATTAGTATGCTATGGCATAACTTTTTTGTGATATGGTCAAAGTCACTCCACGGTAAGGACTATAACTAAATCTATTCTCCCCGCCCTAATAAATTACTCTAATGTACACAGAACAGTGGCAACAGAATTTCTAGGTTTAAAACAGAACAAGACTTCTTGCTAAAATAGAAATGAACTTCACAGTATCACTTCTTCCATTGCAGAAAATGTAATTAGTTGTTTGCCAATAATTTTCTGGAGGGGGAAATGCAAAAAAAAAAAAAAAAAAAAACAAAAAAAAAAAAAAAAAAAAAAAAAACAAAAAAAAAAAAAAAAAAAAAACCAAAAACAAACAACAAAAAAACAAAAACAAAACAAAAAAAAAACCAAAACAAACAAGAAAATCCCAAACACTATCATCAATATATTCTTAGTTTTCAACTTCTTTGTTGAATGGGTTTTTATAAATCTGACAGACAGGAGGAAATGTCAATATCAGAGAAGGTATATAGTACCTTAGTTCATAAAGTAGTAGTGTTTTAAGAAGATGGCTTGGTTTCTTGTTAGTTAAACATGGCCAAGCATAGATATGTTCCTTAACTGGAAAAGGAAATTGAAATATCATGCAAAACTCTCATGACAAACATACATTTAATTAAACTGAAAGTCTTTGGGGAAAGAGACTATTTTGTTCATGTTTGAAACTTGTTCTTAGCTCATCTGGATCATGACCAAAGATCCTACTTTGCTACTGCAATACTTCCCATGATGGACTTGGTCCTAAATAAAATGTTTGTGTCCATGTGTGTGCAAATGTCTTACATGTCTGAACTGGGAAGAACAGAAGGTAGTGATACCTACTTTTGCATGTCTTTGAACGACCCAAAATCTCCTTCTGACTACCCAGTTTATCATTTAACTCCATTTAACTTCTGTCCTGAATGTAATGGCAAATGTGAACAGGCTTAAAGGTGTGTCAGTGAGGATGTATATGTGGATATATATGCATTGGAGCAGTGCTTCATTGCTAAGGCAGATGATCACTCAGAATAAAGCAGGACTTTCTAGTCCCCTTGTTAGCAAAAGGCACCTTAGTTTTGCTGCAGTGGGCTGATTACTGGTGCATGTCCACTTCCCAAATGAGCAGGAGAAGGGCATCTTCCCCTCTGACTGAAAGGCAGAGTGTCTTCAGCATCACTTTCTTTGAGCAATAGCCTACTACTGCAGCCACTTTCACAGAACTGTGTTTCTTTGCTGAAATATGTGATATGAAAGTTCTGGTTGGCTCTCTGCCAACAGCCAAACCTCACAAGAAAGATTCCCCCCTCCCTCTCCCGAAACGGCAAAAAGCAGCAAGAGAAAATTGAAGGAATATATATATATTTACATATATTAAATTTATATACTAGGCACAACAAGACAGGGACCCCCAAACCACCCCAGTAAGGGACAAGGGAAGGGAAAGGGGAGAGGGAGACAAAATAGGGAAAAAAAAAAAATAAGACAAAACAAATATATATACAATCTAAATTCAGAAATTAACTCAGTAAATAACAAATACAATAGTAAATTCAATACTTTCCTTAGAAAGGCAGATTCTTAACCTTCGCCACTGGCCCAGGCAAAACAACCCCCAGAGCAGGCCTCGCTGAACACAGATAAGCCAGGCCCAAACACCGGGAGCTCGTCAGCGTGCGAGCCCGAGAAGGAAAAGAAGCAAAAAAAGGAGAGAACACCTCCTCCTTCGGTTTATATACACCTGATTACGTAAAGAGATGGGATGGAATACTTCCTAGATCTTGACCCTGGTTACCAAGGAAGGCCTACAAAAAAAACAACCCATCACATGTGGGTTTACTGTCAGATCTGCAGCTGTTTTGCACAAGAACATCTGGCCAAAATGCCACCTCGCCAAAAGGTATTTTCTCTCCTTATGAGGTTATTCCTTTTTTCTCCAAGTCATATATTTTTATACCTGGAAGAATTTACACCAAAGTCCTGCTTGTGATCGTGTGGCTGTGTTGCACCATGTCAATATGGTTTTTGATGGAAAGCACTGTGTACACTTAAGAGGAAATATCTTTGAAGTTCTTTATATTCTTCTGAAGAATGGGTAGTAAATTGAAGGCAGATAGCTTAACTATCTCTTTACATAATTTAAATTAAGAAAACATTCTCCTTTTTATTGCCTTGTTGTGAGTGTTTAGTTCTATACTTCAAAGTTTATTGAAATTTCTGAGATATATTGAAAAATATGAATAATTGATATTTGAAGTTATTACTGTTTTTCTGGTAAAGTTGTTTTTACCAGGACTTTCCATAATCCAGAAAGAAATATACTACATTTTTCATATAAAACTTCTAAAATGGATTTTCCTATGCAAAATGCATTTTAGAAGTTTAAGCCAGAATGACACCTTATCTAGTTTTCTGTGACCCTCTGGCATGTGCTAATTTGAATGATATCATGATTTTACTAGTCTATATAAGCAAGTTATTATCACTGTACACATTCAGTATAATAGCACTTAGTCTTATGTATTGATTTATCATTCATTTTCCTGCACTTTACACATGCTAATTCACAAGGTCTCAGTGTGTGCAGAAGAACAGTTTTGTTAAAACTCAATTTATAGGTAGGTAAACTGGGGCACACAAAGTTTGAGGGCTTTGCCAGCCAGCTGACAGCTAGTCAGCTTTAATGAGGGATAGATATGCTCAGACTGTCTGGCTTACATAATATTATCCCATCAGCTGAATGTAGTTCACGTGAATGTGAAGTCATGCAGCTAAACAAAACTCCTCTATGCTACTCTGTGTGTGTGTAAAAATCGTATCTTCTGGAAATACGAGGTTTTTCACTTTGGTGAAGGAAGTCAGGGCTTAGCTATGCAAGGTGCTCCATTGAAAAATTGGGAAGTTTTACTTAGATTTGCTGTGAGACTAATCTGTGTTATAGATGTAAGCCATTATATAGTGTTCTTTGGTCTTGAGGGTAGTGATTTTCCTCTGTTCTCAGTTCAGGCAAGTTATTTTTCACTAATCTTGGTCATGTTCCCTTTGGAGCATTGCTGGTATACCAGTAAATTGTGTTGGCTTGGTTTTTATAAAGGTCTCCCTGTCACCTGCACACTGCCCAATTTTCTAGACACTGAAATTTTCTTGTGAAAAAGAAAAATTCTTTCAGAACTCATATATGCATAATATTTCAGAGCAACACCGGTGCTTATGATCTTCTTGGAAGTCTTGACAATAGGTTTCTGCTTTGCTGCTTATGTTGTTGACAAGTAAAGACACCTAGGAGTAATGCTGCAAATTTTTCCTGTATTATCTGCCAATAGCTCTTTGTTCACTAAGTCTCAAAATCAACAGTAATTTAGGACAGCTGTTGTTCATGTGGCACTGTTATGTACTCCCAGTTACATGAATGCCAGTGTTGCAGCCCTGCAGTACCCAAGATCTGCTGCAGTAAAGTTGGGCAGACACATTAGAAATTGAGAGAGACAAAATATTACACTTATGTTATAATATATCTCACAGTTCCCTGCAGACCACATTTTGTCCTTAATTACCATTTCCCCTGTCAATATCCACTACTAAAAGTGCTAATTATGGGTGAGAGAAGAGAAGGGAAGGCACTCCAATTCTATCTGTTGAACTTAGCTACGGCTAAAGCAATTGTCAGTTAAATTTGTTCTTTGCCCTGCTGCAAGGAAGGAAAGAGATTATTTTGAGCTTTCAGAGGACAGTGTTTGACCCTTCGGTGTACTGAACTAACTATGTACTGAATTTACTAAAGGAGAAATATTTGTCAAATGGATAATTATTCTGGTAAGATTATAAAACACACATTAAAATATCATATGCAACAGATTTTGTATACGTTTTTTGTTTTAAAAAGTCTAGAATTGTAGGATGACATGGAAGTTTTACTCAAATCTTTCAGTAGGCATAGCAGTTTTTAGTACAGTTTCTTAGGGAAAGTAATATATTGCACTCTTTTTCTCTGACAGTACTAATGCTATTAAATACAAATGCTTCTGAGCTCGTTTTAATACAGTAATCACTTCTCTACTATAAAATATCTGAGTGTCTGCTCTTGAATGATTTTTAATTTGTTCACAAAACACTGTCCAGGTTTCCTTGGTGTGCTGTCCACAGGTCAAAAAACAAAGGAAATGCTTTATTAATGATAGTGGGGTTTTTCAATAAGATATATTATGCTCACTTCCCTAATACCTGTGATTTGCCTTAGGTGGCTTGAACTGACCTCACCAACCAAAAAAATCTCATTCTTGCTGCAGTAGGTATTATGGAAGCAAAGCAGATAATTTTTGCATTCCCCTGGGTCAGTGAATGCCGCCTCAGCTCTGCCTCACTTGGAGCTGGTGATGCCGTCAAGGGATATTCAGAAATTCTGTTTTCATCTGCCTGACATCTATTTAGAATTTGACAGATGTATTATGAATGTTAATTGTTCAAGGCTACTTAAAGTATTTCTGGAGAAATAGCTTAGGAAATTGGCCTTCCATCCTTTCTTGGAGGTACTATCCTTTTGGTTGTTTGGTTTGGATTTTTTTTTTTTTGTTGTTGTTGTTGGGGCTTTTTTGAAAGGTGAGCAGTTTTTTTGTGAGGTTTTTTTTTTTTTTTCCCTGTATTTGCTCCTCAGGAGTCTTACAGTCACTTCCTGTGTCACTTACAGTGTTCCTTTTTTTTAAAATCATTAACCATGATTTCTGAACTAACTTTCAGTCAGGATCAATTGTATGTCACTTTACCTTCTGAAAATGTTATTCAGTTCATGTTGTGTTCTCCTCCTTTCTCATAGCAAAATCAAATTGTGAGGTCTTTTTAGTAATATCTGTTATCCTGGATCTACCTCTTCTACTGCCTCTGAATCCCACCATGGGTGTGCATTTCTGTAGTGCTTTATTTTAAGTTTTGAATGTTCACTGAGTTCACTGAGAATCATTTCCCAGAATCCTAGTTTTGATGAAAGTGTATGGGAGACAAATGCTGCATCTCTCCTCATTTTTTGAATTAATGATTAATGACTGATCTGCGACTATCCATATTATTTTCTATATTCTGACTCCAATGAAGTACTCCTTATTCCATGCCCCTGTCCCCCATGCTGGGGTCTTATCATGGCATTTTCTTTTCTTCCTAGTGAGAATGGTTCAAAGGTATGACTATTCAAAATACTGACAAAAGGATAATTGTTGGAATGGACCCCAAACTGTGGTTGAATCCTAGAGAAAGTTAAAGATTTGCAGTGAACAGTTTTGTATCCTGAAAATATGGAGGGAAAACTGAAGCCGGTAAGGAACTTAATGTGGCAGCTCTGCAGGAGTCAAACCTCCTCACTGATGTTGTAGGGGCTCTTGGTGATGAGCCAACCCTATGAAAAACACATGAAACATATTGGCCAGCATCATCTGGAATACACCATTTTTCATGAAAGAATTAACCACTTAGCTACTAGCTGGTTTTTTCCTGTGGAAAGAAGCTAAATTGTAGTTTTCTAATAATGCATTTTCCATTTGTGTCTTTTCTCCTTGCCTCTTCGTTGGTTTGCATGCTCCAGGCATCTTAAGCAGAGTGAATCTTTTGCGTCATCCTGTAATCTAAAGTCAGAGAGATAAGGTCCTTCTGACCTTAAATTCATCATTCATATAGTTCAATTCCTATAGTTGATTCATTTACTCGTTGATCTTCCATCAAAGCATAGAGAAATCAGGTCTGTGAGCCTTCCCTCTGCATGTGCATTCTGCACCTTTTTGGTTATACAGGGAAGAAACAAAGAATACTGAAAATTAAACTGTGGCTGTGCAAATCTGAAGGAAGTTTTGTATGCCCTCCATGTCCCTAATGTGTAGATGGTATTAACTGCAAAGGAGGTTGCTGAAGTTTTAATTGGTATTTCTTCTACTGTTCATTGAGGTAGACATAGTACATTGTCATCTTGCTGCTGACACCTAAAGGTCATTTGCAAGAGCCACTGACTCAAGAAGTAGCATCATCACTAATAGACAGAATAAAGAAGCTGATACTTGGGCATATTTTTAATAGCTTTCCTCAAATTCTGAAGGCAGCTGCAATTTCATTACTTATTCTAGACTTCTGAATCTCCAGTAGCATTTATAGAGGCAGAAATGGATTTTCAAAAACAAAGTTTGAGGCAGGGTGGACACATTTGCAGACACTGATTTCACCAACAAAGTGCCATTTACACTCTTCAGGCATGTTTCAGTATTTGGTAATAGTAAGACCCTGTAAAGAACAAAACACTAGTTAATGAGTTCTGTGTTTCATTTCTCTGTCTTTATATGGCACCCCATGAATCTAAACATTTTGATATATTATTAAACATATAAAAATGACAGAGGAATTCATGCTCAGTAATTATAAAACACTCCCTTATCTCTACACAGCTCTAAGTATGTAGTCGGATAAACACTCAAGAGAATGTTTCATCTTCAACAGAACAGACAATTTAATTTCAGTCTTGTATGATATATCTTCCTACCCATGGAGTAGCAAAATGCTTTACAGAACAATCAAGTAAATAGCAAAGTGAATATATGGACAAACAGCAACTTGTATCATGCTCAGCAAAGCTAAATCACAGTTTCCGTCTAAAAAGTGGATGAAATCCTTCTTGCCCAGTGAAAAGGAAAAACTCATGGATGTCAGTTCTGTTTGGTTGACTTTGTGCTATTCCTTCTTACTACAATGCAGAACAGTTTGAATTTTTTGCATAGAGTTTGAAACAAAGATGCAAGGAACATAAATCAAAAGATTAATAACTTGATAGCTGGCTACGTTGCAATACAGTGCTAGACTTACTGAGCCTATAAAGGTAACAATTTAAAATATACAATAAATTGAATAATAGAAACCACATTTACCAATTAAAAAAAAAAAAAAAGAATTTCATTTATGAGGTATGTTGTCCACCATTATTTACATTTTTTCTTCAGAGACAGGGAAGTTCTTGTGCAAATTTTAATCCCTTTAAAGCATAAATGGATATTTACCTTCCATCTAATCAGCTGCAAAGAGAAAGGAAAAGGGAAGCGTGGTACTTGAAACAGTCCAAGTAGAAGTACTGTTGACTGAGATACTGGTATGGTCATGAATCTTCATGCTTAGAGAGGAGATTGGTAGCAATGACATACACTGGAAGGGAGGTGAGACCAACCTCAAATGTATTCATGCAGATGTAGGTACCATAAGTTGAAGGGAAAGCTATGAACTTGTAAAATCTACAGCCTAAACTCGATTTGCTAGACAGGAGAGTAACTTCAGAAGAACTGCTTGTTACTTTCGTATAAGAACGTGAAAAAAAAACTGTACCAGAAGAAAAAAAACTGCTCATAGCAGATTATTTTGTTGGACATGGAGAACTGGAGGCTTACAAATGCAGCTCTGCAAGTTGATCATGTGCAGATGGGCAGCACAGTGCAGTCTGTTTGTTGTGTTATTGCTGTTGTGCAGTTGCTGCTATGAAATAGCAAAAATACACAAACCTATCTTCAAAACTAAGACTTTGCAAATTAGCTGGCATGAAAATCCTTGATTAAAAAAATGTTGTTCTCAGAGAAAAGTATTCTGTTTGGTAAATTAACAGAACAACCAAACTTAGTATACTTACCACACAAATACTTTTTACCAATATTTTTTGCAAGGCTCTTTGGTCTGAAGGAACTCGGATCAGTTGAGAGCCTGGTTCACAGTGACTTTTGAAATAAAGCACACATGTGAAGTAAGAAACTGCTAAGACTATATTGCTTTATTTTGGCGCTGACCTTAGTGTATCACCCCATATACAGATCTGTAGTCATCTGCACTGTAGTTTTTTTCATTGCTGTTTGGCATCTGATGAGCAATTGTGTAGCAGTCCTAAAACTGTGGTGGAAAAATGATCTAAGCTTCATCTAAAATTTCAAATGGTGTCATTCTTCTGTGTCTGAGGCTGTCTGAATTTTTGGTGATTTGCATTGTTTGTCTAGAAGTCACTGTGTACATTTTTACAAAGCCTTACTGGACATGAATCAATAAAAAGTGACCTGAGGGACTAAAGATTAAAACTAATGGAAAATTATTAATAAAGCAATTTTATTGGGGAGCTTCTACCAACTCAGCACTATCTGAAAGGTCTTTTTGTGTAATGAGCAGATTGCACACACTTTTAATACAGGTAAAAGGAAGAAGTTGGAGCCTTTACAAGGAAGCATAGTATCTCAACTGGCAACTGAGAAATGTGCCATGTCATGATCTTAATTCTGTCAAGTAGAATCACTTACTCTGCTTATCACTTTTTAGAAAGCAACTGCTGTTCACATAGAGGGTAAAAATATGAAAATACAGTTAATTACGAACCAGGATTTGATCCATGCTGGCATCAGGGAAAGTGCCCTATGTCTAGGACAGGTCTTCTAAATTTATATAGCTTGGCTATAAATTCCAAGATCTCAATTTTGATTTTAGCTACCCAGCTAAAATACCCAGACATAGATGCTGAGGTGTCTCATGTCTTTCATAATGCCTGCTCTGTTATTCTGTAAAATCACCGCTCATTTTGACATCTTAAACCATACTGAGTCAATAAAAACTGCTCACCATTGTCCAATGCTATAAATACTTGTAACAACTTTCTCTCTTCTGGAGATGTTTCTCTCCTATACAGAGTTTCTAAGCTGATATATGGTTTCTATGATTTCTGCAAATGTCTACAGTGGCATAAACTCTGGTCACAATACCAGTTTCTATTTCGTGCTACATCATATATGAACACAAACTGTTGTTTAAGGCAACACAGAAATTTGTTCATTCATTTTAGTAACTAAACATGTATTGTTCCTTTGGACACTGTTTGCTGTCAATACTGAGAGTTTTGTAACAGATTTTCAGTGCCCACAGGTTGACTTTTCCTAGTGGGCATCAACTAGCACTGCACAGTATGAGAGGCAAACCAGCAATTTGAAGTTGTAGAAATAAAATATGAGGTGACATGCAATCATGCTAGTGATATATGGAATGACGGTGCTGACAGAATGTGCCATTTCTGAACCACTCTTGGGGAAAGAAAAAGCTTTTTTTTCCCCCCCCTCCTCTTCTCTTTACACTACCTGCCATGGTCATGGTAATATGAAGTTCTCTACAGGATAAATTACTATAAGCCCAGTTTCACTACATTAATTTTTAAAATGTTTATTGTTCCTCTTTGAAATTAAATATATGTCTTACATTATATCTCAGCCTCTTTACACTGGCATTCAGACCCTGGCATATAGCTTTCATAGCATTACTGTTGTATCTGTTAATCAATGATGTATTTTTAAAAGCATTTAATACATTAATTCTTAATTTCTCATCAAAATCTCCTTCAGTAATTTCCTGGAGTGGTAATTGTGTAAGCACCTCAGCAATAACAGTAACACTAAACAGTAATTAATACTGCATAAGAGGTCAGATTAGCTGGTATTATTTCTTCTTGATTCTGAGATTTCTAAATATTTTATAATTTTCAACTTTGCAATGTTTGAATTAATCTGTCCCCAATATTCTATATTGCATCATCTATAAGACTGTACTTTTCTTCCAAGAAGCTCAGTGAATTTTAAGCAGGTAAGAATTATTATATTGTTTTCATTTATTGAATTAAGGTGCAGAGAAAAGTTTGTACAGATTTTTTGTTGATGTTGCTTTGAATCCTAAAAATAAGATAAATCAGCATTTTTTAAGTATATGTATTTAGGATGAAAAGTCATGAATTATTGAAAGTGACCCTTCCTGACATCCCTAGATTTATAAATGGAGCCATCTTACGCTTGGCTTTTCTGGAGTCTCACAGTAAATGTATTTTTTAATAAAAGCAAGTGTAGGAGTTAGAAGGGAACTTCCTGTTGTCCTATCAAAGGAACAAGGCTGGTGGCTGATAAAATCTCTGCAAATGCAAGCCCTCTCCTTCAATAATTAAACAGTAGGAGTAGTTTGAAAACAACTTCACAAGAAATAGGTTCCCTGCAGAGTTCCTACCTGCTCTTACTTTGAATTTTGTTTAGGAAAGTTGTTACCAGTATGATGTAGGAGTGACTTTTCAGCACAATCACTAGGGTAATTTGAAGTGAAACTATCACTAAAACGTAGAAGACATACATATTTAAAGCTTCTAGCCAGTATGAGGGGAAGCATATGTCAATAGGAATTGAAAATGGATGCTAACTAGCAAACATAGCCATAAAAAATATGCTACAAAAGCTGAGGGTCTTGTTTTGTTTTGTTTTTTTTTTAGTACAGAAAGAAATCATATTGGTTCAAAATCAATACTTACTGCTGGTGGATTCAAATGACTGATTTCTTTTAATGAACTGTACATTCTTAATCATGACTCTAAATGCCTCACTGCTGAAAGTATGCACGTGATGGGCACTGTGCAGTTTGACAGCAGTTGCATTTTAAGATCAGCAAATGACTGTGCACTTAAGAGAAAAGGTGGCCTCTTGCAATTATTCTTCTTGATTATAAAAGCACTCTCTGCCAGGTAGAGACCAGAATTTTGTTTCTACGTGCTGACCTGTTCTTTCCATAAACTATTCATTGCTTGCCATTATATTCGCATGGGTTTAGAATTCAATGGTGTCAAAAAAGAATGCCACTTTAATCTGAATATTTCGCTTTATGTCTTGTAAACTGACTTAGAAAACAAGTGCATATTCTTTTTTGAAATGCATGTTACTGTACACAAGTACAACAGTCTCAAATTACTGCCTTTAACTCATGACATTCTCATTAGTTTTTTAGTGTATGTACCTCATAACATCACTGGTGATTATGTACGTTGAGTGGTATCTCTTATCTAACTTTTTTAAATGGATTGCTTTGGCCATTGCATTTTTTTCCCCAAAAATTTGCAGAAGTAATAAAAAACTGAGGTAACTATTTAATGTTCTAATTAAGTTCTTTGAATACTCAATTTCAAAAAGTTGTATCCTGGTAAGGTTTCCTATTAAATTCTCAAGCAATTCCTGTTATCTCTGAAGTAATTCCTACCATGCTAAGGAAAGCAGAGAAGCATGGTCTTCAGTTGGTGTACATGACTGTGCCTTTGTCACTTCAAAGAATGGTGTTAATTCACCACAGCTACAGATGTGCTCTAGTGGCATACAAAATGCTTTGCACTAAACTGCCACTGCCTTGCAGGGAACAAAGTAAAGCTATCAAAAGATTCAGACAAGTATTGACAACTGGCTGCATAAACTGCATGTTCCATCTGTGCACTGTAAGTGAGAACTTACACTGTTTTCTGATGGAAATTTCTTAACCTCATACACATGAGGTTATACCTTCTCAACTGTTTATTGCTTTTTCTGGATAGATGTGAGGAGTGAAGGGGACTGGAGCTGTTTAACTTGTTGGGTTTTTTCACTCTCAGATGTGTAGTAGAATGTGTGCACATATATTTACATATACATGCGTGCCTAATACATAATCAGCTGAAACCAACATCATTACTGCAAGGGTCCAATGTTTGTTGTTGAAAACAAACTATAAATGAAATAATTTTACCATTTTATGTTTTTTGATGATACTATTTGCAGCATAAGATCTTGCACATTTTTGGCCCCTCAGTCCACAGAAGTTTTTGATCAAGGCAGTTTCTTTCCCACCTGGCATTTTTGCCAATGTGAAGGCTTCTAAATGTGTTCTAAATTACTTGTTTGTTCATGGTTGTGAATGAGGTCCTGTAAGAGAAAGGGAATGTGAAAGGCAAAAGTTGAAATAAAAAATCAGGACCAGCAGAAATCTTGACTCTGTTGTTAGCAGTTTGCAAACACTTTTGTTGAATGCAATTATGCTTCTGAAAACCTGTTTTGCTTAGTTCATAGATCTCAGGATAATTACTGAGAAAACTCAGTCAAAAAACAAAAGTTGATTTTTTTCTCATTAATTTAGTCCGTAAATTGTGCTTATATTCTCAGGTGTTTTACACTTATAAGAGCTGAAAGATCATTGTGTTAACATGTCACATGGTGCATTTGCGAGAGCAATATAGCCATGGCAAAAATGTTGGTGGGCAACACGCTAAAGGAATGCATCATACCCTTTTCCAGTGGAGTAAAATGCCAGGTACCCTTCGTTAACCTGCTTACTCTTTGACACTTTATTTAGTGGGGACCTCAAAACTGAGCAACAGTGACAGCGTCTCTGAGATGGTGAAATAATTTCTTTTGATCTGCTGTCTTTCCTGTGTGCTTTACTGTAGCCTTCATTTCTAGTTCTCAAATTTTTTCACTGGAGTTTTTTGGTGGGGTTTTTTTTTTCAGAAAACAAATAGTACTTTTTCCTCCTAAGCTAATGGCTCTGGCTAGCTCTCTGATCTATCATTATGCAATTCGAATAAAGACAACTAAAGACTTGCTGCTAATAAAAGTCTTGTTACTCTTTATTCATGAGTCTAAGGTCTGCTAGGACTTCTGCACATGCAAGAGCCCAGGTTTCTACATCCTCTAGCAGAGTCCTCTAAATAACATTATGTTATTAGCATTTTGCTCTGACCCTACACAGGTCTCGCTGCTGTTATTTCCTTGTATGTGTCTCCAGATGCTGTGACATTGTATGCCATTACACCCCTTCCAATTGTGTGCCTTCTGCACACCAGCACAGCCCATACTTGTGTCCCCAGCAAGTCACAGTATTTTTGTCCTTCAGCTTTCATTTGGTTGAACCTACACCATGCCAGTCTGGAAACAGTTGGTTTAGTGAGGAGAATGCACAACTTAGGCCAATTTATCACAGGACAGCAAGTTGCTGTGCATCCTGTCTGCAGTGGTAATCACCACAGGGTAGGCTTCTGCACTTTGTAGTAAGTGCTAAGTAGACTAGTGATGGTCAGTTTGATTCTTAATTAATATAGGCAAGACCAAGTGATCAGGTGGTTAACAGGAGACAGCTGAAGAGTGGCAGGTCACTGCAAGGCAGTTGCCTGTTCACACTGCCTTGCCCAGGCGGTGGCTCGAGCAGCCACACCTCCTGTGAGCAGGAGGCATCTGAACTACACTGCTCCTCTGCTGCAGGAAAGGCCATCATGTGAGCAGTGACTGAACTGGTACCAGCCTGCTGCGCCTCTGCTCTGAACTCCTGTCATTGGCCTGGTGGGTCACCTTGGCTGAATATCTTAATCTGCATCTGTGTTGCTTTTCCCCTCTGTGAAATCTGGGTAATTTTATCAAGTTGCTTGGGAAACACTCTTAAGACCTAGTCATAAGTAGACAATATAAGAGTTAGGTGTTTCTACTTCATCACTAATTTGCTTTCTTGTCAGTCATTACATCTGACCTTGGGGCTCTTTTCTTCGCTGTTACTCTGAAGTTAATTGCTTTGCTGGTGTCTTGCATTTGTGTAGCTATAACTTTGGATGTGAGTGTGTACCCAGTGCCTAAATGCAAACTCATGCCTGCTGCCTTTGCTTTTTAGAATAATCTTTCTTCAAGTATTTTTTTTTTATCTGCCTAAGGACTTTTATAAACTCTTTAGTAACTAAAGTTGCTAATTTTCACTATGAAAGAGAGCAAGAGAACATACTATGTTGAGTGCCTGCATGAATCTTAAAGTATGTATGCCTTCATTTTGTTTTCTTCTGAACTTGCCGTGCAAGGTGATGAACAATCTTGTCTTGATGGTTTCAAATTAACTGTTCATGTATTCAAGTGTTAATGAGATAAATATGTGCTTTATTGGATTGGCTTCTGCTGGACAAAACCCATTAAAATTTAGATCTGCTACACTGAGATGAAATTCATTTCATACTGAAGATAATGACTGAAGTCACTGGGTGCAGTATTTAAACACTTGCAAAATTATACATTTAACTTGTATCTATCCAACCTTCTGTAGCATAGATGATATTGTGTCAGGGAATTTTTTTTTTTTTTTACTTTTAGGGGCGTGGGGTGGGGGGGGGGGGGGTTTGGGGGGTTTTTGGGGTTTTTTTTT
>VXBX01004998.1:189853-266265 GCA_013400415.1 Scytalopus superciliaris
TTTTTTTTTTTTTTTTTTTAAGTCTGTTATCATCTGCAATTACCAAAGGACATGCCTAGGATTCTTTTTTCTGTGAACTGATATGAATCTAGACACCTACCTTATATGCATAATTTTAGCCTAAAATTAGTTTTTACATCTCATGGAAAAATAGAGATCTGTAGCACAACTGCTGACACATCCTTAACTATAGCATTGCTACTAGGCACTGCTATAATACAGTACATATTTCTTTGTGAAAGAACTGAAAGCTGCAATAATAAAGCTTAACTTTATGGTATCGAAATTTGCTGTGTTTGTACCTCCAGGGAGAAAAACAATTAGAGAAGACAATCTACCTAAATAGGCTGGAAAACTGAATTGCTCTGTCTATGCTTCATTACCCTCCCTCTTTCTCATCTCACACTTTCCACAAATAGCATGATTATGTTTACCTGACATCTTCATGCTTCCCTGCTGAGCAGGCTGAGGAAGCCTTGCAGCTGAGATCAGCAGTGCTTTCTACAGGGAATGACTTAGATTTTTTTATTTAAAGGATCCAGTTCTTGCGCCATTTCAGCAAAAAACTTCAGAGTGCTCCTGAACTCTGGTAGGGAGCAGAATACATGAAGTGCCAATGGGTATATTTTAAAAAGCAACCCTTGGCGATAACAAGGACTATCTTGGCAGACATTATACTGATACATCCTTACCTGCTGGATAGAAAGGCGTGGTCTAAGATGCTAAATGTAAACTTGGTAACCTTAATAAGTGGTAGGAAGCCTGACAAATTTTTATTGAAGATGCCTCTGAGCACCAAAACAAGAGTAAACCCTAAGAGTGGCCATGAAATAAAATACCCCTTTTTGGATAAAAACCTTAATACAAAGGAGAAAGATCTGGAATAAGGTGTGCTGGGAATGTTACCAGAGGGCTTTTTGTTGACTCCCTTGGAGAACTGAATCATAAATTCAGACAAGCAAAAAGACTTAGGAAATACACAGGTTGCCCTTAAAAGGAATAGTTATTTTACTTTTCAGGCTTCTCAGGTAATGGAGAAGAATTCAGCACTTTCTTGTTCTGAGTTGCCAAGTTATAAATCTGAATAACTAAACTACAGATAATTGGACACAATTCCTCAAATTAGAAACCAATATTACATGTGAGAATTAATGACATTTCATTATGCATTACTGTCTACATTATTAAACTATGACTATATTAGTCTTAGCTGCAGCATACAAGTCTCTTTCTTGTAGCCTCTGGGATCTTTCTCTAAATCCAGCTTTAATCTAATGCTGTCTGAGCTGCAAAATAACTGAACTTGAATTCATTTGCATTTTAGTTTGAAGCACTCAGTCAAAACAATATTGTGAAATATCTAGATACCTGTCTATATACATGTTAACTCAGAGTCTAGATAATATAAGCTTAATATTAGTACCCTAAAACTGTGCTACTACTCAAGATTTCCAAACATTTGGAAAGACATTGACTGGAACAAGGTTTTGGTATTTCTGCTCTTCTGTCTTTCTGTTTTACAGTGCTCATGACCTGAACCTGCTCTTCAGGTGCCAAAGTCTTCTGATCTCAGAGTCCTGAATAACCAGTAAAGCTTTGTTCCATGTTTTACAAAATGTCATCAAATGAAAGCGTAGAATTAATAGGCATCCTGGCTTTTCTGCCCTTTCACTTGCACTCTCTCTTGCTTGTTACAGTTAAATGACTAGATAGGTGCCCTGAACTTTCCTTAAAATATGGACTATGTTAAATTGAAATCTGCAGTTTTCCTGGTGGTTTTTTGGGGGGGATTTTTTGGTGGTTTTGTTTGTTTGTTTCGGATTTTCTTGGGTTTTTGACGAGCAGGAATGTCATGGATCCCACCTTCACAGTAGGGAAAGTTCTAAGCCAGGCTAGTTCAGATAAGAATTATTAACCTGGATGAAGGCAGGTTTCCCTTTCTGACCGCCTCAGAACTCATGCTCCATCATGTCAAAGCTAAAACCTCCTGCAAGGCACAATACATTGTTCCTATTTCTGGCCAACAAACTTGGATGTTAGCAGTCCTGCATTAGTCATTTTAGGTGTCACATTATTATGAAAAAGTGTGCATAGAAAGGTAGATACCTTACAAATTCACATCTCAAAGGACCCCAGAACTTATGTTCCTGATTTGGTTTAGGATAAACACTGTAGGACCTCAGCAACAGTCATGATCTTTTTTGACCTTAGACAACAGTAATGACAGCATGGTTCTCAGCTCCAAAAACTCATAACATAAGGAAAGATGTTTCAACAGACCTGGAAATATCAGCAATATTGTTATGATTCATTTCATGTGCAATGACAGAAGTCAGGCTATTGACCTACAGCAAGGGAGTGAAGGGGTAGCTGTGGCAATACAATAAACTAATGTCACACAACTTGATCTCATTCAGTAACAACACCTAGAGATCTGTGTATTTTATATTACAATGATCTAGGCTCAGATCCTTCAGTCACTAGTTCAGTTAAAGGATTTAACAGAAAAGAGTGTTATTGCATGGGTAACTCATATAAATAGGCTTTAATACATTTCTATAAACAACACAGAACAATTTAAGGGACCAGACTGTCAGCTGTGATTTGTATGTCTGTGGCTTCTCTATTCTTAGTGCTGCTATAAACAATAGTAGCTGGTTATAGTTTCAAGGGGTTTTCATGCCAGCTTAGCATTACCTATACCGCAGTGACTCTTTGGACTTATGCCCTGTCTCCTGTCTACAGATTTTGACTCTTAGTGCCAAGAAATTATTGATAGGAGCCAGCATTGCTATTTACAGATTACCCTAGATCCTGGGAACAAGCCACTTAAACAGTTTTGTTAGCCTTTCCCCTGATTAATTTCCTGTGCAGGGCAGGTTTACCAGTGGGGAGCATGGACTTACATTTTTTGTTCTCTGGTGGAGGTTGTTTCAAAAGGTATCACATTACTGTAATTGCATATGACAACATTTAATTTATTAAAGCTTCTTACTATCAAATGAAAAATACAGACCGCAGAGATCTTTTTACATAAATGGAGTTAACTGGTATGAGAGTTAACTCTCAGCTGTGCAAGGACTAACCAGCTGAGGATCTACACCGTAAAGTGGGAGGGTGAGCACTATGCAGAGGTATGACCTAGCTCTGAAACAATGACCTCTAGAACTAGGAACCACATGGCCACCTTCAGGGAGTGCGTTGCTGACCCAGTTAGTCCTGGCAGAAGGCAGCACTGATGTAACTTCACTGCTTTTAGAAACCAACCTGACACTTCTGTGTAGTGAAGTGCTCTGCCAAGTGGCTATATCAGGTCATTCAAAAGTAGCTTGAAGATTTCTGTGTTGCAACACATTTCACGGTGCTTGGTCTACCCAAAAAATCCTTTCCAAAGGTGTGTACTGTGTGTTAAACTAGGGATTGGTTAGATGCACTAAACATTTCTTGGGTGGTTTAATGCTATTAAAAAGAAATTAGAAGGTCAAACAACCTTGCCAAGCCTGTTGTTTGAGAAATAGTAATAAACAAGTCCATTATTAATAACACAATGAAAAACTCTTCTGCACTAAATATATTGCGCCAACTTTGTGATGGGTGTCAGTTTGCCTAGTTCCACTGATTAAAGTAAAAGTGCAGTGATTTACACCTATGTTGACTCAACACACTTGCCCTTGTAAGTAACCTGTGATAAAATAGACAAATAAATAAAATAAAAGCACAAATCCTGTACTCTATAGATATTGCTTAAATAATTCATTATAGCTGCAGGGATAGAAGGAAATACAAAGAAAACTGCTTGCCTTTTGAAATACTAGCTAGAATAAAGTTTTTTTGGTTCTTTTTTTTCTTTTCTTCAGGTAACTCATATTTTCTTGCTATATACTCTTCAAGAACTTATAAAGTACAAAACTCTTTAGGGTCTCATTTATTTATGCAGTAAAGCTGGCATAATCCCATAGATTTAAACACTGTTTGCATCTCCGAGCACTGAAACAAATGTGGCTATGCAGCATATTAAACTACAGTTCATTCATTAAGTCAGAGAACAACTCTGTGCAGTTAAACCCCTGACTGGCTTCTTAATGCTGGCTCACTGTTGTCAGGTTGCTCAGCTTGTGTTAGATAGAACTGAGCTTCAGCTGCATCACAAACGTGGCCCTTGCACCTGAATTATGCTGTTTGGCTGTTAAGTGTTGTGTAGACTTAAT
This sequence comes from Scytalopus superciliaris, assembly GCA_013400415.1. Classification (NCBI taxonomy): domain Eukaryota; kingdom Metazoa; phylum Chordata; class Aves; order Passeriformes; family Rhinocryptidae; genus Scytalopus; species Scytalopus superciliaris. Next base: position 194,062 of record VXBX01004998.1, read on the forward strand.
GTTATATTGTTAATGTTTATTGAATAGTGAAATAGAGATGGGGTTTAGATAGGAAAATTACCAGGCTATTTTTAGGTACACCCCATTTTTAGAGAGAAATGGCTCAGCTGAAAAGAAACTAATTATCTGTATGATGCTACTAGGTGAGAAAAGCCATCCATTGAGAAAATAAAATATTAGTTTACATCTTTGTAAAAACAATAGAAAAGATTTGTATATCACTTCAAGAATTTGAGGTTCTGGGGTGGGTGTTGTTTTGTTTGCTTGTTTTCATTCTTTGCATGCCTGAAATGTTGGTTAGCTTATTTGTGGTGGAGATTTTTCCTGAAATACCTATTTTCATATTGAAATCTACAGTACTTTATATACTCACACTGTAAAACTGAGGAAAAAAAAATCACCCTAAGATTCCACCCTGAAGTCATTATAAATAAATAAATAAATATACAGTAGGGTTTTAGTGGTACTTTACACCATATGCAGTCTCAGACCTGAGCAAGTGACTTGCAACACTTATGTTTGACCAGGAGCCTTTTTTTCTGCCTTGTACAGAGAGGAAGGAATTCAGATGCTGTGATCTCTAATGGATGAATAGATTCTGCCACATCCTTTCAAAGAGTTACAGAAATGGTGGGATGAAAGAAACTTTTGTCCTCCCAATAATGGGAGAGAAGATGCTACGTGTCAGTGGCATCATACATTACCACAGATGAAGTTCATGGCAGGATGTTGTCATTTCTTTGTATTTGTGACTGTTTTCTACCAGCTGTTCTTGTGTAGGTATGTGCTTTCTAACTAATAAAATGTTTAACATGGAATTTTAAACATTTGTTTAAAGGTTTAAGTATGTGCAGAATACCAGTGTAAAGACGTTTAAACTGGTATCATTTATATATCAAAGCATAAAAAAGAGGATGTGAAAATGTATAGTTTATGAGCTGCCACATTGGTTTAGACCAACATTTTGTCTCCTAAGGTGTCAGAAATATTCTGTGGCAGTGGAGCCCATAGTTTAATTATGGGCTGTATGAGAAAATATTGCTTTGAATTTGTGTGAACGCCTTCTGCTTGTCGCATTATAAATGAGTGAAGATCCCCTCTATCTGTCATTCACAAATCTGCAGAGTTCTCTCATTCTGGTCCTGGCTGAGGTGTTTTGGTGGAGATGGATGAATACCTCTGATCATCTTCACAGTCTTTATTGTGCCTTTCCTAACTAAAGCAGTTAAAATATGCAAATTAAATGTGCAGGGTACCCGCACAACATGATTGCACTCTGCCTAGTTTCCAAGGTGAGCAAAAGCAATGCAGGCAGGGTGCTGAGCTGAGGTTAGCTAAGCAACTGAGCCTTAGTGCCTTGCTAACATCATCCCACAGCCTTTGGGTTTGGGGTGAGTTGTAATGACTAGGAGGCACAGTGGGCAGAACTGCTCCCAGCTTTGTAGCTGCCTGCAGTACCCTTTGTTGCTGTAGGCTGATGTTATCCACCATCAGATAAGTTATGAGGACACAATACTGAAGCAGTTTCCTATGTGAAAGTGGCTTAAATGAAGTGAGATAAGAGTTCTTAAACTCAAAAAAATATTAGGCCCCTGAATCAGGACTGCTGACTCTGATAGGAAAGTATTCCAGCTCTTTTTTTCTCCCTGTTTCTTTCTCTACGGTGGTAAAGGCCGTACACTTAAATAATGGATGTGACATCTCACCTATGTTTGAATAAAAGAAAAAGTATTTCACTGACTTGACTTTGGCTTGGATTCACCTGAGGATATTTATTAATTTTTTCTATAGTCCCGTTTATAAAAGAACTGCACTATGCTGCACAACAAGGTCACAGTAGCTGTAAGATGTATATTTTTGCAACACCAAATACATGTTACCTGTACATAATGACAGAAAATATGCATCTTTTTATAGGAGAGATGACCTTTCCTCATCTGGTAGTGTTGCTGCCAGCATATTTCTTCATTTTTATCTAACTTGCTCTCTAATAGGATTGCAGAAAAGCAGCTGGGAAAGTGACCCCACTTAGCTGGCCCAGTAATCACTGAAGGAATGAAGATTTGGGTGTAGGAAGCCTTCACTGTAAACATGGTTTTACTTTTAAATGGTGCAATATTGACAACATGGATGATATTTTCTTCCTGCCAGGTGATGATATTTTCATGTGCATAACATTCAGTAGAAACCTTCCAGTCCTCAGAAAAAGAAGACAAAGACAAGGCAAGAAAACAAAGATGAACAGATGGCTCAAGGATAAATGCTGTGGGGAAAGTCTGAGGATGACTGGCCATCAGGAAGCACTCATGGAACAAGAGTTCCTCCAGACTGTTGGACTCCAGTGGAGTAGCTGGGCTAGTAGCCTTCTGGGGGTGAGCTGAGCATGGCTGATAAAAATACTTCTTAAACAGAGATAGCAAAATAAGAAGGACATAACAAAGAGTGAAAGATGCTGAAGAGTAGAAGGATGAGCATCAGGGGAAAACAGTAGTTCTTGTGTGTCATGATGAGTCAGACACAGTGAAAGAAAAAAATTAAGAGACATTTCCTTACTGGGTTTCAGAAACAACTGAAATGTTTTTGTAATATTGCAAGAAGGTGGAAGAATGAGAATTGCTGGTGGAAAAATGAAATTGAGTGTCACAAGGTAACAGAAATATGGAATCAGAGTACCTGTACTGGGGGATACAATTTTTAAAAGAAAGAGTAAAATAAGATAGATATCTTGGTGTATGTTAATAGAGGAATAGATTTTTAGCAATACCACCCTGCAGCAGGAAGGAAATGAAGGTGTTAGGGAAGTTTGACTCTAATAATTATAGAGAGACAAATTATATAGGTGAAAAGAGAAATCAACTGAACTTAGTGTAACTGTGAGAATATTTCCTGAAGTCTGTAAAGTCTGTTGCAAACAAAAGAGGCTCTAGGCTTCATGACAACTTACAGAGATATTAAATGAAAACAGAAAGCTTGCAAAAAGCATATAATAGAAAAGAAATCTATAGTTTGTTTAAGTGCACAGATCTAATGAGATCTGCTCTAGGTCTATCTTGTGGAAGAAATGAAAACAGTCAGTGAAAGACACCTATGTGGAAAAGAAGGGGTAATGACAAGAGGTAAAACTTTGGTACAACTCCAAAAGTAAGTGAACTAGTTGCCTAGGATATTTTGGAGAATTATTAATAAGGTTGTTGTAGCACACGAATGCAGGGATGGATTGGGAAATTAAAACCCTATTAAGTCAAAAGCAAAACTGCAAAAGCTAGCTGCATCCAGGTCATGAGAAACCTACATAATCTCCATTCCAGAATTGGGACAGAAGGAGTACATAAAATCACAAATACTGTTCCCTCTCTTCCCAGCCTTCCTCCTTGGGTTTGGTTCTGTGTAACACTTTGCCACTGAGGCTTTCACTGGAGTTTTCTTTCACGAGTTGATATATTTTCCTTTAACTGAAAAAGAGCAAAGCCTATGGGTTATATGAAATGCCTTTCTTCTTAACACCTCATGGCTTATACCTCAAGAGAACTTACATGAAAAATAACCAACCTTCCTGAAGTTTTCCTTGAAACCACATTGGATTTCGAAGCACCATCTAACAGTAGGGTTCTTAGAATTTTAGAGAAACTTATAAACACAATTCCTGTTTCAATATAATTTTGTCCTTAGAGATACAATTTCAACCTAGATACAGAGTTTTGAAGCTTTTATCTATCCCCTCTCATTCTCAGCAATATCCTGATCAATCTAAGCAAGGCTGACTTACTTAAATCTCTGTTCTTTTCTTTCTCTGAGCTCTGTAACGATGCATTGTGATCCACTGTTCTTGAATGACTGCAGTCATACCCATAGCAAAACATTTCCTTACCAAAAGTATCCCCTTTTTCAGAGTTAACAAGACCACCCTCAGGCCAGCACAGCGGCAGAAGTACTATTTTATGAGAGTCACTCATTGAGACTGAAATCTATTCTTTTGTAAAAGGCAAGCTTAACCCTCTGGGCTTGTGTAACCTATTTGCAATGTGTTAGTTTTGGACTGGCCCTCTGGAATACTTTCCCCTCTCTTTCAAGCAGTGACTACACATTTTTGTCTGCATATGCACTGCATGTTTCATATGTGTCTCCAGGTACTGCTTGCTGTTACTGGAATATAAAGTATTATAATGTCCTGGTTCTGGCCAGAGCAGGGTTAATTTTTGCAGTAGCCAGGAGGGACGTGGCTAGGACACAAAGGTTGTTCTATATGACCTCACGTTATTGCCAGGGAGTGGGGTGAGGGGCAGTGGTCCCTTTCAGTCAGGTAGTGTGGCGGAGAAGGTTGGGTAGTGCCGGTTCCATGGTGAGCAGTTGTGTGTGAGTTGTTCACCTCTGTCCTACCCTTTGTTATCACACTGTAGCTGTTACTGTTCATTTTCTTATTCCATTGCTATTTCCACTAAATTGTTCTTATCTCAACCCATAATCTTTACCTTTCGTGCCGCTGATTCTTCTCTCCAGCCTGCCACAGGGGAGGGAGAGAGGGGACAGGGGAGTGAAGGGAATGAGTGGCTCACAGTTTGAAGTGTTTCGGTGGGAACACCAAATTTGGGAATACCATTACTAAACCATAACATATAATATTGCAGCCCTTCATGCATAGTGGATTTTCTCAGTCTTTGGAGAAGGAATTTAACATTTCTGATGGAAGCATGGGTGTCTGGCAAAAAAAAGACCTCTGAGAATTCAAAGACATGGGTCTACAAAATGAAAGTATCAACTTTGCTCTTCCTGACAAGGTCATGACATAGTCAGGTCATGGAGTAAGCTAGCTTGGTGTCTTTCAAATATGTGTTCCTGGATTTACTTTAGTAGACATTTGTTTGCAGTCTATCAACTTCCTCATGTTCTGGTGCTTTCTTGCAAATGTCTGTCAAAACAGTTTAATTTTGTGGTTGAAGAATTTGAAGTTACACAACCGTTTTTACAAATTATAGTGTAATTTTTGTAATGAGCTGCATAAAAGTTCATTAGTGGTTTAAGTCACTTAACTGGAGATAACTGGGGATGTGGTGCTTGTTAAAAAAAACCAAAAGAAACAGAGTTGTCAGGCTGTTCCACAGCTTCTCCTTCTCAGAGAGCAGCCTGTGTGCATGTGACTACTGCATATGAGGGGGAGAAAGAGATACTTCCTTTGTATTTTTACTGAAATCCATTGTCTTATCCCCAAATAATGTAAACCAAATAATGTAAAATGTCAAGAGTTTTTCTCAACAGCTAAAAGGCAAAATATGAAGTTTTATTTTCAATTTTTGAATCTGAAAATAAGCCTCATTCTGGACCCTATAGACTGTGCATGTTTCCACACATTCATCCCCATCTCTCACAGATCTGTTTTCAGGAGTATGTTTTGTAGAAATGATGTGGAAATGCCTGAGAGCTCTGCTGGGTCAGGAGCTGCCACAGCTATGGAGGGAGGGAATCAAGCAGGCAAATTTATGACAGTTTGACATTTCAGATAATAGAGGTCAGTCCTTCAAGTCGCAGTCCCCCTGAGATGAGTGAGTTTCTGCTGGTGAATGTGGGAAGAGCTGGTACCGTTAAATTGTCCCTTTGCTGCAAGTGAAGCATGTGGTGATAGGCTGGAAGAAAAGAATTCTTTTCATTATTGCGAGGCAAGTTCTGCTCCCTTTCTGATGTGGATGAATGATGAATGATCCCATTCATTTCAATTGCCTTACCTGCTGCTGGAAGAGGAACAGAATGTGAATTTTTAGAATAAAGCTTTATGTTGTGAATGAGCTGGAATGGGATGTATTAGTACATTGCTATGCAAGACTTTCTTGCGCTCTCACAACTAGGATCTTGAAGAACTGTTTACTGTCAATACTCTTTATGACATCTGAGACCAAATAAATTTAGTCCACTTAATAACTGAATTTGTGCCCTTTTTCAAATGAAGATTCAATCCTGGTTAGTCTTTAGAAGTACTGAGGAGCCCTGTCCTGTTAAGGTGTTGCAACTTTTCCTAGCAGTTGCAGGAGCTAATGGGATGCAGTGTGATAACAGTATTGGTGTGAGGTTTATAGTGTAATATTTGCTAAGTGTTTTGAAACTTGGACTTCAGAAATGCTTTGGAAGAGCAAATAAATTAGTATTTGTGTAGTTATTTTCATTAAATGTTATGAGAACCTTTTCATAACTTTGTGACAATATCAAATTTAATAAACTATATTCTCCCTTTTTCAGAATTGGGGATAAAGCCCCCAAATAAACAAACTAATGACAGTTCCCCAACTAGAAATATGGCTTTATTTGTTTGTTTGCTTTTAATTAAAAGTAGGGCATTTTTTTCAGTTCAGTTTGTTCTTGGAACTTCTTCCATTAGAAGTATTCTAATTAAAATGTCAACAGCTACTCAACCTACTTCTGCTTAAGTGTGAACTGCCATATTTCTTAAATATCTTTTTTTGAACTAGTAGTGGAGAAATAAAAAAAATAAAAATCTAATTTCTGTAGAAAAAGAAGTGAAAATAAACTGTATATTCACTTTTCAATATCTGGAGTGAAATCTTTGTTTCACAGAGAGTTAAGAAACAACTTAACATAAAAGCTTGACTGTGATGTAATCCATTTGTAACTTGCTATAAAGAAGCAAAAAACCAAAGAGGAAAAATGTGATATACATTAAACTGAACTGTAGCATCAGCTACGATAGCTTCTCCTGCAAAAATATGGGGTATTTGATCTTTGAATTTCTACAGATGGTAATCAGAAAATTTAAACACATAAGTATTGAATCTGGAGGAAATTATCAACCTCTTCTCTTATTGAAGACAAAACATTTAAAAAAATCTTTTAAGCTTTTATTTCTAAAAATGAAACTTCCATGTACAAACCCGTGTTTAATGTGCCACTTCCTTTATGTTTCCTTATGAGAAGCAGTCTTGTGCTTAGCTAGATTATATGCCTGGGAGCCGAGAATGTGCCAGTAGCTAAAATATGTGCCTGCAAATTAAAAGTGAGAGACTCTGCTCTTGCCTGCTTTCTTCTGGGAAGAAGTGATATCTGAAAAGAAAAAGTGCGCGAGTGTGCAGTAAATATACAATAGGTACATTGTATACATGTTTATACTGTACATAGCTGTGCAACAATTCTTTCTTGAAGGATAAATGAAAGTCTCCAAACATGTTTGCAAACATGATGACTTTACCAGGGATAAAAAGATACCGAGTTTTCTTTCCATAACTGAACTGTGAATCCTCAAGGTCAGATAGCCAAACCACAATTCTGCAATTATCTAAGTCTTTAGACAACCTCAGTTACTCAGGGCAAAATTGCCTCTTACCAAGGTGTGGATTTCTGTCCAAGATGGGAGGAAAAGTATAGAGTTGCTCTCCGAACCCCCAAATTGCATGTGTGTTTTTATTTCATAGCAGGTTAGTTTGTTACATTACAACCTACTTGTACACACACTTTATACTTGTTTGCTCTCTCTGAAAATTATTTTATCTCTCCTTTCAGGTTTGAAAAAAGGGAAGAGAAGAATCATGATGTTCAGGTCATGAAATTAAAGAGCTAGACAAAGAATAGCATTAATTTCAAAGAGCTCCCTTCTTTCCCTGTCATCTTCTAGGGCTGGCATTCCAGGTGAGAGTCCTTGCACAGCAGCCTTGTCATTCAGCCCTCACAGCCAGACTCCTGAAGAACACAGTTCATCTGAACAAGCGATACCATGAGCAACATTCATGTCAGTGTTTCATTCCATTGTTTTGTTGGATCATAATTTTTTTCAGGGCAAATTAAAATTAAATTTTTCAGGCATTTTCTAGAAGAGAGATAAAAGGGCAGAAGAAGTGAAGGGAGGAATTAGGGAAACTAGAGTTCTTGTATTTTGTAAAGATCTTGAAACTACATAATAGGCTGCCTTAATGACTACATATGTCAGGAATTTCCTATGGGGTTGACCTTAGCAAAATTAGAAACTCTCCAAAATTCAGAAAGTGTTGAAAAAATAGGAAATTACTTAGCATGAGAAACAGCAAAGATTAAAAGAGCATAATGTGTTTTATGGAAGGCTGTGTGTTTCCAAAGCAAAGCTACAAAAATGCCTTTAGATTAGATTAGCTGCTATATACGGGTTACTGATCTATGGGTCTGTCTGTCTAACATTTGTTGTTTTTTATCCACTTCAGTGTAGTGTTGAAGTTTGTTTTTCATATTGTACCCTCACAGCAATTATTCATTGAACGTATTCTTTACTATAAATATTATTCCCACAGCTTTACTGCTTTTATAGGCAAGTTTTTGTCATGGCCAAACAGAATTACAGTGCTGAACTCTCTGTCTTTTGCACTTCTTGAATTATTTTTTTCTTGCTACTTGTCTGTGCCTCATTGTCTCTGTAATTTATATCCACACTTGTTAAAAGTTTATTAGCAGAATACTCTTATATATTACAGCCACAGTTTTGTTTTGTTGCACAGATAGTCCTTCAATTGCCTTTTATTTTTTAAAGTGGGACATAGAGGACATTCTTTGGGTGCTTAGTCAGAAAACAGATTTCAAAGCGAAGAGAGAAAAAAGATTTCAAAGACAAGAGAGAGAAAAAAATCTTTGCTTCTATTTGTTAGTGGAACTTTGCTTCAATTTGTGGAACTACAAACAAAAAAGTGAAAGAATAAGTGTAACTTTGTATAAGAATTTTGTTGAACCTCACAAAAACATTGCTATATCATCTCTGTATTTGCACAGAAAGGAATTAAATTAGTCTGACATACATTTCTTTTGCTCAAAGAATCCAATACTATTGAAGTCAAAAGTTTAAAATTCAGGCCTGGTCTGTGGTCCAGCTGAGTTTTTCTACTAGCTGTAGTACTGGCTGGATCAGACTCAATCAGGCATTTTTTATTGTAATGGATTTCTATCTTTTTCAGCCAAAAAAGGGGAACTTAATTGTTTTTGTAAATAAATATTACCTTATTGATTTGAATCAGTAAACTGTGTCTGCAAGAAATTGATATTCTAGAAATCTGTATAATTAATCTGGGGAACTGGAGGTGAGAGCTACTCCGTAGTTCAAAACACCAGGCTCTGATGCCATACTATGCATCATCAAAGGCTGGTGATTAACATCTCCTGTCCTGTGATAATACTGATTACACTAGCAAATTCCTTTGTTCATTAAATGTTTTTATTTATTTTCTTTAACCCAAACCCAAATTCTCATGTAGTCATATAACCTTTCTACTTGTTGATGTCAAGTACATCTCCTTGCTGCCCTGGCTCTCTGATGCTGTATTGCCATCACTTTATGTTTGTTCTTTAATATTTGGATTTAGTACACACAGACTACATCTATTTTAGCAAATACTGCAGCCTGTATGCGAACATTTGTAGTGCAGAAAGGTCCATAGGGTACATATCTCCAGGCATTTACTTTGTGCTACTTCTAGCTCCAGTCCCACAGTTCCCGTTAGAGACTGGAGCATATCAGGTGAAGCTGTGGGGCAATTACTGTAGTTTAGTTTGAATCAGAATAAATCCAGTTTGTGCTGAGACCAGCCAGTGACATGAACTGAAGCAGGGACAATTGATAGAGGTGTTTCAATATGTCCTGCTGAATGCTGAGCAGTAATGTCGATATGCCCAGAGATGAGTGAAATGGGAAAAGCTTGCCATAAAGCAGATGCACAGAGATCTTGTTCAATTTTTACCTGGTACGTTATTACTTTTATTCCAGCCAAGGTCTTTTTGGGTTGATAGAACACAGACTTTGGTGTGCCACTGTTTCCTAATGAAACAGAAGTTCAAGTCATTGGCATGAGGTGTAAGGTGTAAAGCTTTTTTGGAAGGACAACAAATGCAAAGGTATTTCAGCACCATTCCCTCAGTATACTTAGTTTCCCATAAGGCCAAAATTAATATAAATATATAAATATTTATATGTATTTATGGTATAAATTAGCAAAGGCCTTGTACTTCAAATAAGAAAAATTATTTACATTAACTGACAATCTGGTTGTGAATTTAAAAATACTATGCTGTGCATAATATTTACTGTGATTTCTTACTTTGGAAGCCACTATAAAAAGAAGATCCTTTATCCAGTGTGTATTTTGGCATGGATTGCACTGGTTTACTGTTATTATTCACTTCAAAAAAGTACTAATTCATCAAACTGACTGGAAGCAACAGGTTTCACAGCACTTCAAGGTGTAGGGAATGACAGCTTGTGTCTTAGATATGTTGTTCTGACTTTAGTGTGTATGAGGAATCTTGAGACTTCCATGTGAAGTTCACAAAAAAGATCTATCTTCAGTGAAATTTGGCAATTAGAGTATGCAAAAAGATACAAATATAACTGCAGGTGCTTAATTTAGTCCCCTGAAATCTTGCAAATAAGCCATTTCCTATCTTTTGTCTAGGCTACTAAATGAGTCATGCTTGGTAATTACTGAATTATCCCTTTCAGCAGGGGGAAAGCAACATGGGTGTTAGGCTTTTGTTATTTTACATTCAGCCCCACTAGTGTTATGTGCTGCACCTAAGAGGCTGATAAATGGGGTATTGCTACTGTCAGTGACTAAATGGCACTTAATATTCCATTTTGAAGTTCAGGAAATCAGAAGTAGGAGGAGAGGCTTTTGATGGCCATTTGCTCAGTGACACAGACTTATAATCAAGTAAATTGATGTTGAAGGTTCAATTATGTGGATCTTACCACAAAATGGAGCTGTAAAATTGTACAGTTGATGCAATGGACTTGGACAATATAACCCTTCACCTTATTAGGATTGCTTCCAAAAATACAATTAAAAATTAGAAGTAGACCCCAGTCTCTCATTCCTGTAACATTACTTCGGTATAGGTAATGAAAAGAAGAGGGTTTGGAGCAGAGTGCTGCATTTTATTGCAGAGCATAACAGGCCACTGAAGAAGGTTTAAGGTGAAAATTCCTGCTTTGAGGTGCTGGAATGTTGTGAGCAAGCACCTTTGCTCAGGAGAGGGTGAGAATAACATCTTAGAACATTCACACCATTGTTTTCTGTGGACTGCTCTTGGACAACTAATCTGAAGTTGTTAAGGCTAATACATACTTGCTAAATTCTTTGTAACAGCAGTTGTTATGCCTAGGCACAGTTTTATCTCTGTAGCAATCTAGAGAACACACTGGACCATATTAACCTATGTGCATTGTTTACACTTAGCTGTATGTAGTTCTGCTATCACAGAACAAGAAACAGCAAAAGTCTGGCAAATTTGCTGTTTGGCTGGAAGAAAAAGCCACTCTGAAGAAAAGCAATTCTGATCCATGCAAGGAGAGCTTGCACAACTGAATCTAGATGGAAGTCTAGGTTTTAAGCCTGCCCATTATTCAGAGTTGTTTGTATTTGGAGAGCTAGTTCTGACTTTTTCTGATTCTCCCACATAAGAAGATATTGTCCTGGGATTCATGAGGAAAAGGTGGTATAGCAAGGAGCTTAACAGTGGGCAGAGAGTGACCAGTGTAATGTATATGCTGAGATTTTATAGTCTGACAGAAGCAACTTGGCTTCTGCTGAGTTGCTGAAGTTCTTGTGGGCTGTGACCTCTTTTCTGGCCCAAACATTATCACAGGATTAGGGAGATTCAGAGTCCCCCATGCCACTCTTTGCCACTTGACCCCTCTGAAGTGTTTTGAGAGCTGCCTTCTTTGCAGTCTCTACCAGCTGGAACAGCTTCACTGTGGCTCTCTGCCTCATCGACTCTCTTCATTTCAAATCTCAGTTGACCATTTATCTTTCCTACCTTGCCAATTTCTTTTAATTTCCCTGTCCATCTGCTTCATCTATTTAACTCCGTGAAAGCTTTTAGATTACATATTTTATTGCAGATGCATGAGGAAATGGTACTGTATTATATATGAACAACTTCCCTAGCTTAAGCAAGCATGCTGTTAGCATCCACTGAAAAATCCTACATCTCCCCTATCTGCTCAGCGTTACACGTCACAAAGTTAGTGGGGATTTTGAGATTGCATTGACAGCCAAAAAAAAAAAAATCTACTTTCTGAGAGCTGCAGCAAGTAGAGCAGATGGTATTTCCCCCCACTTCACATCATTCTCTGTCCTCTCCTTCCTCATGCTCCATTGTTCATTTTTCGCACTTCTCTGTTGGGTTGGTTTGGATTCAACACCCGCTGAAGTCAATGGAGTATCTCCCACTGACTTTATTTGGCTTTGTCTCATGCTTCCTGCAATCTCTCCTCCCTGGACTCAAATCCCTGCTCCGACTTCTCAATAGTTTAGATCCTGTCTGTGCACCATCTCTCTTCTCACTTCCTGCACTTTGCCAAGAGCCTCAGCAGAGCAGCGACAGGGAAAGCAGTGTGGAATGGACATTGCTTGGGTCAGGAGCTCAAAAGAAAACCAGTAAAAAGTTTTAGGTTTGGATTACTTTGAAACAGTATTTTCTCTAGTTTTTTTCATCACTGAACCCTAGAAAGAAAACAGGAACCTAATCTTGAATTAACTATTAGGGGAATGAAAGTTAAATGTTTTGTTTCACTTTTTGTGGGTTTTTTTTGTTTGTTTGTTTGGTTTGGTTTGGGTGGGTTTTTTTTAATTTTAATTAGATTGAAAGTTTATGTCAGAACAGAAATTAAAACCCTCTGTTTTGGAAATGTCACAGTGAAATATTTTGCCTTTCATTAAATAATGCAGACAGTTTTCCATAAATCTTTTTTCTTTCCTAAATAATTGTTTATATTATTAACCCCCAAACCAAATTTTTCTTTTGTGATTAAGTAATTACTCAGTTATTTGATGCTATTTTCTCTCATGGTTTTTCTCTGTATTCCAAAACACTAGGTATCCCCTCTCTTGCTGAGATCCTTCCCAATCATCCATTTCTTTTTTTGGACAAGAAATGGAATATTAAAAAAAAAAAAAAAAGATTGCTGTTGCTCTACTAAAAACTTTTGTATAAATTCCCTTCATATTTCAATCTAGTACAAAACTGGAATAATTGTTATTGCATTCTCCAAATAATGCTGCCTGCAACCCCATCAAGCTTGAGAACAGCATCCTGTGTCCTCCTCTACAGTGTCTTACTTCATTAATGACTTTCACTAGAGTTTCTATGGTTTTTCTCCATAACAAGAAAGTCAAAGCCTTTACTCTTTCTCTGAGTGCTGAGTTTCTAAGGACAAAATCATCATCTCAATGAAGTCAAACATCATGTAGTCACAACAGTCTCTTGTACATCTAACAACCTCTGTCTTACTTGACACTCGAGTGACTGCATAAACAAAAAATTCTTTTTATAGTAACATTATGGTTGTCATAAGCAGTGCCTCAGATGAAACTCTCTATATTTTTCTAGACCTGAAAAATAGTGTGGGTTTTAAATGACAACCCTAGGACTTGTGAGAATTCTCAGCAACTTGCAGGATTTAGCCCTAATGGTATTTACAGTAATTAAGCACACTAATTAAATAACAAAACAACTAATGACGAATTGATTCAATGCCAAATAAAGGACTCAAATAGATGTTTAATTAAAGATGCTAATAAAATCCCCCTCAGCCTTTACAGTCCACTCCCTGGGGCTAAAGATGACTTTCTACCTCAAAAATCTTTACAGCCCTTTGCAACCCTGGTCCCTGGGGTTACTGCCTTTTTTAACCTCCGGATTAAATGCGTGTTAGTTAAGCACTGTATAAGCCCATTTAAAACATCATCAAAATAATGAAGCTGGATCAAGAATGCTCTGTGTTCTCCAGATAGGATATGTCATGATATTCCCATGTGCATGAATGTTTCACTAGAGTATGCAAGGTTGTGTCAACTGAGCACCTGGGCAGCAGGACGTATGCCTGACCATCAGACTTCCTCAAGCCAGTGGCACAACTTACATGCTTAAATTTAGGATAACTACCTTGTGGAATTGAAGCCAAAATGAGAAAGAGCATAGCCATAAAGCAGTCCAGTTTAAGTAGAGCGAGACAGCTGTTTTGTAATTCATTATTGATCCTGTTAAGCTTTCTTATTTATCACGTAAGTGTGTGTGTGGCTAGCCGTCGCGAACGACGATGCTTTTTATGCCTGCGCGAATGGATTTATTACGTGGAGCTCAGCGTGCGCGGAACTGGCCCCACCCCCTTTAGCCCTGGGACACTCTAAGCCTTGGCCGGGGCAAGCCCGGACGAAGTTGGCAGAGCGAGACCCGCAGGACTCGGACCGGCGTCCTTCCGAGAAGGAGCACGGATCCAGGGGCGGCGGCCTAACCCACTCGGCCACAGCCGCCGGCTCACGTAAGTAGAGCCAAGCAATATTTTTTTTTTTTATAAAAATGTTGGAGGATGGAGCTGCCATAAAAAACTGTCTATTAAGCAGCACTCGGAAAGAAGAGAGTTTTTAAAATTAGTGTTCAATAGCTCTTTCATGTGCCAAGAATCTCTCTCTTATCCTGGCAGATAGCCTCATTAGATATTTCTCTCCTTATCTGGACATATAGTTTTTTACATTTTTTGCCAATAATGATAAAACAAATGCTTATAAAAGTAGGAAATGAAGAGTAATTTCCAAGCCCTTCATAGAAGGTTTGCAGAAGGACATTTGAGCAGACAAGCTGCTGTGATCATCAGCACACAATATAGTTCACAGCGGCTTTTTCCACTTTTATCTGTAATGCTGTTTTGTGATGGGATTGTTGTCTTTGGAGTTGTCAGCAGGTAATCGATCTCAAAATTTTCCTTTTTCCCTCTGATGTGTTACATCATTTCACATTATCTCATCTAACAAACCAGTGTGATTTTGGGTAACACTGTATGTGTTTAACTTCAGAAGAAGCCCAGTATCTCTTATCAGCTTTGGTACTACCCAGCTCTGAATTTGGGGCAGATAGAAGTAAATGGGATGTCAATGAGAAGGAAATAATTCCTTATGCTTGTAAAAGATGTCTCTATCTTTGTGTTATTTGCTTATAAAAGAAAGCAGGTTGTGCAGCCTATTGGGAAATTGTTGCACTGATCAGAGTCATGCAATTTAGATTGTCTTGGAAATATTAAAAAAAATGTATCTGACATGCCACCTTTAGTTGTGGGGAGGGTGAGGAGTGGAAATTGGGAAAGCTAATTCACGTGAAGGTGCTGCTTGCAATGTGCTAAATTACCTGTTGGATACCTGAGTACTTGCAAATATTGCAGATAACTTGTACTTGTCCCTCTGAAAACCCAGGAGAAAAAGGTTGCATATCTAGCAAGTGAAGAATTATGAAAACAAATGAACATGAAAGAAGCTTAAGAAAAAAAGCCCCAAAACAAAACACAAAGCCCTGAAGTGTGAAAAGAATATAATTAGAATTAACAGCCTTAACTGAAGCAGAATTGCTCTAACCACTGATCTTTCTAAACTTCACTGCTGTACATCTTCCAATTATGTCCGTGTGCTGCTTTCCATCAAGAATAAAGAAAAAATCCAATCCTTCAGGCAATGGTATTTAAAATGATTCATCTCATCATGTAACTCTGTACTTCAGTGCCAAGTAAGTGTTATTCTAAGTCATGTTCTGACCCATCAAAGATTCTTCTATTTCCTCCTTCTTGTTTGCTCATCGCCTTTCAAATATCTGTTCTTACTTTGTTTATATCTTCAGTAACTTTAATTAGCTCTTACTTTGTGTCATACTGGCATTTTTGTTTCCCTGTGTTATCCTTCAGCACATATTGCAGAGTTTGGATTGATTTTTTTTAGTCACTTTAGTGTGTCTGTATTTTTCAGACTTTAGGAAGGGCACAAAATCTTCTTCAGTGTTTTGTAAATGCTTAGCAACCGTTCAGAGAAAACGTACTACTTACACCTATTGCCTTTTATTGTTTATGTTCTTAGACCCTCATGACTGCAGCAGTAGGACTGTAGAGCGTTTTAAAACCCTGATACTATAGTTAAAGCCACCGTGAAAGACTGAGTACAAAAACAGAGCTCCGGGCCATGGCTTGTATCTGTTAGAAAAAATATTTAACTTAATTTCCCTCAAAGATTGTAAAGCAAAAGAACAACAGCAGCACATCTCTGCCATAAATTGGTTTTGCCAGAGAAGAAACATGGGGGGATTATTGAAAAGCTCAAAAGCAAGGGATTCTTCTGGAGTGCTGTGTTCATGTCTGTAGGAGTTTTGTCCATGGTTATTTGAGATACTGTTCTGCAAAGTGAAATGGAGAGTTCAAAGCAAAACAGAGAGAAAGCTGATGAAGACAGGGGATCTACAAGCCCTCCTTAAGAGACTTCCTAATATTTGTCTGTGTCTCTCTCTGTGTCCTTTGTTATTGCTGTTGATGAAAATAGTGATGTCTGCTGAGGTAAATGTATATAGGCAGTGTCACATCCCTGGAGTGAAAGGGACTTCTGTTCTTTACATAGCCTCGTGAGAAGTTGAAATACAATTCCAAATCCTAAGTCTTTGAGCAATTATTTGAATTGTTCTCAGTATCATGCAGTATTTCCATGGCTAAGTTGAAAAACTGTTCTATTATCACCCCAGGAAGTAGCCTAGAAGGGAAATGCTACTCTGTAATAAACAAGATGCTGTCTGACATGGCTGTACTGAGATGAAGAAGGGAAAAAAAAAAATCACCATACAGTTCAGCAGTACTTAAAAGAAGCAAAATGATTCCAATCTGAGCAAAATGTCACAGTTGTTCCCAGAAGTGTCACAACACAGGAACATGGGAGTACAAGATAAAGCTCTGCTGAAAATTGTTATATCTCTTGATAGCTTTAGTCAGCTGTGGCAGGGAAAACAAAGGCATTTCTTGCTGTGTTGCAGAAATATACACTGGGCAGTAATAAAGGAATAAAATTAGGAAGTCACATTGACATAATGCAATGCAAATTTCATTTGTTTCAGTAAAAGCGTAACAAATTCTTTCTATCCTACAATAATTTCAGTTATTCTTTTAATAGCAGTAATTCAAGATTCTTCCATTGAAGAGTAAGTTGCAATAGGTTGAAAGGTGAAAATTTCAATATTGCTGCATAAGAATATGAAGATTAATTTAAGCTGTGTCAATAGAAGAAGAAGAAAGAATGTCTTTAGTTTCAAAAAACTTGATTTCAGTTAATGGCATAGAATAACTAAATATTTTACTGGAGCAAAAGGAGAAATAAGAGCTTGAGAAGGACAAAGTGGGTGTGCAGCCATTATTTTCATAGTGGAAGTAATTTTGATTTCCAAAATTCAGAACATCTGTGAGATCTCACCTATTTAAATTATGTAGAACAATTAAGACTTGGAAAACACTACTTAAAACAGAGTAGATACACACTACTAATCATCTAAATTGAATACATCTACAAAGAAAATGGTTAGAATGACAAGTCCTTCTGGAGAGGGCCAGGGAAGTATCATGGAGTTGTTCTGGTTTAATGTTGATGTGTTTGTTTGTATGTTTGTTAAAACTATTAGTATCTTTGAGATGTATGGTAGTGTGAGAAGTTTGCCGGTGACACAGTCTTAAAGATATCATCAGTACAGAGAAGAAACTGGGTATTTTTGAGAAAGAACCAGGTGATCTGGGTCATCACAGCAGTTTGATAAGATATAATCATGAAAATAGTAGTATATAAATAGAATTTTTCCTATATCATGGGAGCTCATTAGTCAGAAATTACCAAGGATGAGAAGGCTCTGCATCTATTATTTGCTCACAGAGTGTTTAGGAGTTGCTCCTGTCATGTTGCCATTAAAAAGGCAAATACAATCTTAAAGTATTTTTGACAAGCCATTTGCATGATAGCTGGTAGTGCCAGTAGGCATCACACAAATTCATCTGCAACACCATACATGCCATTCTGTGACGTAAACACTGAAAGAGAATGTAATTTGTTGTGTGAATTAAATGAGAAATAAATATTAAAGAACACTTAGAGATTAAAAAAAAAAAAAGAGGTTACAAGAAAAATGTATATAAATTAATGCCATTGAATTAAAATACAAAGTTTAAAAATCACAATAGTGGAGTTCCAGATTCTCTTTCTAACAAAAGATGAAGCAGAACCACAATTAGTATTGTTAGGGGAAGCTCTAATTCTTTACAAAGGGGTTAGAACCAGCAGCAGGGTGCTTGCCCTGGATGGAAATTGAGGGTGCATTGATTTTAGTTGGCATCAGAAGGGCACTTTTTGAAGCTGTCCCCACAGCATCTCCACAGCTGTGCTTTGTTTCGCAGCAGAGCAGTCTCACACTGCGATGTTTCCTTTTAGCTGAAGCTGAACTGGAAGATGCAGTCCGAAAGCACCATTGGTGCTGCATCTGCTGACGGCTTCTCACTTGACAGGACCAGGCTAGAGCTGCTAGGAATTTAAATCCTGAGAAGTGCATGTGCTATGGATGTCAGGCTTTTAGCACAACTGTGTCACTGTCTGCTGCTGTTCCAGTAATGTGATTGAAAAAGGGAAAATGCTGAATCTACTAGTCAATATCTGTTAGATTTCTTACTCATAGCTCAGAAATCTAAAAGAAAAAACTACCTTAATGCCAAAGAAAGGCATTTGGCATTTATATATGTAATGTTCATGGTTTACTGGTGTTTGAAAAGTAGGACTAAAGCCTCTAATGTGTCAGACTTGAGGGGGTGCTCTTTGCCCTGAAGCCTTTGCGGGGTGCCGGCAGGGCTCCAGGAAGCTCAGAAAAGACACAACGTATCCGAGCTTGGTGTTACATGCAAAGAGGGTTTATTCAAGCCGTCCCGGGGTTTTAAAGTCCTGGGGCGGGCCTAGGGAGGAGAGCTATCATTGGATAAAGTTCAGGGTGTAGGGGAGTGGTTTGGGGGCCCGGGTAGCCAATGGGAGAGGGGGAGGATCCATACCCAGCAGGAACCGGGGATTGGGGGAAGGCTGGGGAAGGATGGGGGAGGCAGCCAATAGGGTTAGGGGAGGGGCGGAGCTGCTCTCAGGGGAGCAGGAAAGCCTGGCAGAGTTCCAGCAGACGACGTGGTCGGTGCCGGTGGGCTGCACTTATTACTATTAAACACGAGAGGTAAACAGTTCTCTGCTTCCTTGGTCCTGGAATGGTTTCTGTGGTGATGATCTCCGTTCCAGGGATGCATTTTTCCACTCCTCGTAGGTGTCTCTGTTCCCTACACTAATGCTTTTAGGAAGAACCCTCTTTATACATATTTATACACACACACTGCACGTACACATATGTATACACAGTATCTTGCAAAGCAGGGTCATTATCACATTGCAAATGCCATAAAAGAATGGACATTAATCTGGTCTTACTTATAGCTTTTTTTTTCGCTTACAGGGTTTATTGCATGCCAACATGCTATACTAATTACAAGGATTTAGCCCTCTTTTGCTACATTAAAAGATCACAATTAGGACAGTCTCAGAGCCCAGCTACCTCATTGACTTCCAGAATAAACTAATTTACCTGAGGTTATGTAACAGTCAGTAACACGGACTCCATTCTCAGGGCCATGAACAAAATCTGTTTATTAGATACACATTTCAATGTATATAGTTATTATAATTAGAGGCTGGGTTATGCTAAACAAGGGATGGAACATGGTACCTAAGAGAATACATTATGTTAACTAGGGGGGAGAAGGTGTCCAGGGTTAATTCATTATTCACGAACACAAGGGAAGGGGGAACAATAGAATATTGCCAAACAGGTTTCAGGTACAGGGCAAGGGACATTTCTTATCTCACCAGTGGACACAGAGAAGTTACAGTCTTGTCAAATGTTAGTAGAATCTTTTAGTCATGTCAAGAGACAGGATCAACATCTTGAGACAGAATTAAGTCTTATAGTCCTGGGGGTTCTCTGGGTTCTGATGTTTTGTAGTTTCATATTCTTACAATGTTTTAAGATAATTAGAGCAAAATTTAGCAGCCTGTGGCTAGCTGTGGTCACCGAGGTGAAGAAAGAAAAATCACCTTACATATATGTACAGCATGAATGGTTGATATTTAGAGAGTGCCTGGTCAGAAGGTCTGCACTTAAACATCTCAGAGTCTTAATTTTCAAATGCACACTCAGTAACTCTAAGAATAGTGATTTATTTAGCTAGTTAAGTGTGAAAAAATAAAATAAAAAAAAAAAAGTGGCCTAATTGTCAGCACCTTTTAAAAAACCATCTGAGTTATTTTTTTAGAGAGGATGCACGCATGTCTAAAGTGCACAGGCTACATTTGCCATGAGGTTGATAATGTTCAGTAATTATTTTATTATTGATGCATGAGAATGCTGGGCAGCTGCAAAGTATGAGGGGTCTGTGAGGAGAAGGGGTATATGTCCAGTAAAACTTAACTTTTCCAAAATTTACCTGCCATGTAATATTTATTCAACTATTTGGCAATGAGAAGCACTGTGCAAGCATTCCCACTTTTAGGTCAGAGCTGTTAGCAGTGGGCTGGTACAACAGGCTTAAAGCAGGGGTGCTCAAATCATGGGGAGAACAGCTGTGGGGCTCTGCTTTGGATCAAGCCGTTAAAGAGCTTCTGCTCCTCCAGCTCTCAAGCTGACCTTGCTTTCTGCAAGTTCCTCAGGCTGACTGGCTCCCCAAACCAGAGGATATGCAAGTCATCTTTGCTACCATTGAACAAACATCTTCTTGCAAACCAAGGCCTTGCAGGATAATGTAGCTGTGCTCTTGGTGACCCAAAATGATTTTGATGACGTTTTATTCAATATAGGTGGACAAGTAAATCGAAGCACTTTGGCAGCTAGACAATTTATACCTTGAAATGTCTATAATTCCTTCTAAGAGGAGCCTTGTGTTTCTGTCAACAATTGATTTTAAGCATTATTTCTGTCTCAAAGAGAAATTGTCAGACTCCACCCTTCTTCTGGGAAGCAGTAACACAGGCAACCACAGATGACTGACTTTCAGTGAAAGTTTCCTGGCTCATGCAGGTTCTGTTCAGTTGTGTTAATTTTTTTGTTGTTGTTACTGGGTTTGGGATTTTTTCCAAGAGCCAAGAGTACCTAGCATTTCATCCCCTCACTTTCAACTCTGATTTGTTAAAAGTGCTCTGCATTTGAATATGGACAGTGATGTGTGGTGCTATTTCTAATTCCTCTGTTTCTATTTGGGCTTTTTTACATTTTGCAAGTAGGCAGCTTCGGGTATGAAAGAAAAGATAATATCCCACTGAGTTTTATAAGGACTCATCAAACCTGCATTTAAAATGTATCACTACTTTTCCCTATGTGTCTGGTGTTTCATTATGTTCACAAACATGGCAGTGGCATTTATAGTAAAAGGGAGCAATCACTGTCAACTTATTTCTGAAGTTGCTGCATGCAGGTCTGTGGGCAACCTCAGACCACACAGCATAAGCCTTTTCTT
Organism: Scytalopus superciliaris; assembly: GCA_013400415.1. Classification (NCBI taxonomy): domain Eukaryota; kingdom Metazoa; phylum Chordata; class Aves; order Passeriformes; family Rhinocryptidae; genus Scytalopus; species Scytalopus superciliaris. The sequence goes on from VXBX01004998.1 coordinate 215,384, forward strand.
TCATATAAGGTTGTCAGGGTAGTCCTGTACCGGTCAACAGCAGATATCCCCACGCTGATAACAGTCACCGTGCAGTTAAGTCTGAATCTCCTTGTCAGACAAAAGTCTGGGAGTCTTTTAGAGATCTACAAAGATAGTAAAACCTTCAGTCAATGTGCAGCTATATCTCAGCTGGATGTCCTGTGATGAGCAAATCATTTGCTGAGGATTGCTGAATGTCACAGTGCTAAGCTACCTTCAGTCACCCAAGTATTTCCAGTATTAATTGTAACGAAAGGTATTCAGCTGCCAGAGCTCCCAGAGCACTCACATCAAAATCAGGCAGGCCTGGGGAGTTGACTGCTTGCACTTCACTACCAAGGCACTCTCTATGTTAATAGTCAAGGTTGCTCTAGAAGGTCATTAACAGACTTCATGAAGTTAGTAGTGTTTCCTTTCTTTTCTCACCTTCAGTCAAGATGGCAATTTGCTTTTCTCTCTGTTATTTGCGGGTAAGAAAGCACTGTGAAAAGGAGGCATTCTGCTGTATAGGGGACCATTTAGAATAGGTGTCCTGATAGCACCACATGACAGAGTCAACACTGGTTTTCTTTTCGAACTTCACTTCACAGACAGGTTACCCTCACAAGAATAGGGAAAGGGGATAAATGAGTGATTTTGAATCTCTGAAGAGCATTCTGTCAAGTCACAGACTGAATACAGATGTTCGTTCATGCATCCTCTGTAATTCAGTCACAGCAGGGCTCTGAAATTTGAGTATCAAATGAATGCTTCTAGTATTTAAGGAACCATTTTCCTCTTTGTCAAAATATCATTCTGTACTCATACAGTGCATTTTGGTGCCTGCAGAGCATTTTGGCAGCTTGGAAGTGCTTTGAATTGTTGGTTTGATAAGAACTATGTGTTTACTTCTGAGAATTAGTCCTCAGTGTAGTAAACACTCATTACAACAAAACAAGAAAAGATCCTGTTTGTGACTGAAGACTCTTTTCATGACTGCACAGAATGACAGATGTATACTGCCAGGATTCCTTTTGGTGGTTGTTAACTCTGGGGTCTAATGTTTACCTTACCTGCATTGATGCTTTTCATAGTAGCTGACGTAAGTAGATGGATGTAGAGAAGTGCTGACGATCACAGGTCCTCTTCTGTTTTCATCCTCAATACCAGATTAAGCCTCTTTTCAAAGAAGTAGATATGTCTGAAAGTCAGTAGTGGGAGGAATATTACTTTTCCTTACCTCCCAGAAGTATGGACATCTCCTCCTATCATCAGAGATTTGAGCACATTTCCTCCTTGTCCAGTTCAAAACCAATTTTTACCAGTAAAGCACCTCCAAAACTACTCTTCATTGACTTTAGAAGTTCCACATTACTACTTCTTTGGCAGATTGCACTAAATCAGTTCTAATGCACTGATTTTAGAATACCTAAGACTACACCCAGAAAGTGATATATACCAAGTTGTTATGGTTGTGCAGACAATTTCTGAGAATACTTAAAACCAAACATGTGTTTGAAATGCTACCTAAACACAGTGTGCTACCCATACTGCTAAGATTTACTGAAACACCAAGAAATAAATCTCTTCACATCTGTATTTCCAACACACTCTTGAAAAAGTCTCTACACAACATGAAATAAAGCTCTGTTAATATAATGTCCATAGGACACAGGCTAGAATTGTTTCATATTCTTTGTTCCTTGATAACCTTCCCCTAAGCCTAGTCCCTGAGCAAACATGCAAGGGAGCACCCCTAAGGCAGTGAGCTTCAAGTGTAAATGGGGAAAATTATATGGTATTTCAGGCTTGTGCGAGCATCAAGCTGGTTATTTAGAGACATAGTAACCACTACTTGTGCATATAGAAGGGAGACTCCTCCAACTGCAAGGAGAACTTTAACACAGAGGCCAAGGAAAGTAAGGAAGGCAAAGCCTGGAAACAGGGAAAGAGGCTCAGCTATTTTGTTTACTTTCTTGCAGGGTTACAGGTTTACATAAAATGGCCTAGTGCTGGGAGGAGCTGAAACTGAACTTGGAGCACAGCTGAGCCAACAGAGATCCAGAAGCACTTATAATCTTCAAACTTTCAATGAATCCTCTAACTGCACAGCATAGATGCACTAGATTATTTTATCTAATCAATAAAGCAACTGATGGTATCCATAAAACCATTTCAGTCCATCTCTGTTAGATTCACAGAAGAATAATAGGTTTCTGGTTTACTGCTTGATATTCTTTCATGTTATATAAACAAGCAGTCAAATACAAAGCAAACTGTGACATCCTCCCTTACAAGAATAAATAAGGATCAATCTTTTCTGACATTTTGCCTAATAAAAAAGCTGCAAACAAGTCAGAGAAAGAAAGCAAACAAAAATTTTTTTGATAGAGAATGAAAAAGAGGGAGCAAGCGTCTGGAAAGATGTATGTTGCCNTGTTTGAAAGGTATTGAAAATATTTATTTTCTTGTGAATTTCAACATATATTGTCCTAATTTTCACCTCCTCTGTTTAGCTGTCTTCTTCTGAAACCAAAAGCCATCTCAGGACCAACACTGTGAATTAAAGCAGACGCATTCACAGATGACTCTTTTTCTAAATGAAAAATAACTAAAAAAAGTTAGTATTTCTTTCAGAAGTGATTTAAAATCAGCTTTCATTTCCTAGGGTTTGATATATACCTTGATATATCTTGAAATAGGATTAAAAATAACTTGTGAATATTAATTGACAAATTAAATTCCCATTCTGAAAAACTTGTAAAATTGGGGAGAAAATGGTTGTGTGATTTAAAACTACCCTAGGTACTGTTTTTAATGCCTAACAAGAACTCATTTCATGAATTAGTTTGACCTTGCAAGAATTAAAATAATGTAGGTAATAGTCTTTTATAAAAGCATTGCTCATTAAATGTTGAAATTAATCTGTCTGCATAGTACTCCTCATTCTCCTGTTTTTCTCTGTTAATATTCTCTTTTCTTTTGGTTGTGAGTTGCTCATTTTCTATGTACTCTTGGGTCATGTCCCAGTGATGAACTCATTTTTAAAAAGTTAAGTAGTTCTACACTGCGTTATTAAAATTATCACCCTTTTGAGGTAATCACCTAATATATTTAATCAGTAAAGGTACTGCATTGCATAATGGGAATTATGCAAACTAATATTTCATGTGGCAGACACTGACACATGTGCATGATTTTTTTATCACGTAAGTAAATATACCTGCATAGTTGAGAGGTTGAAAAGCCTGGCAGTGTGTCATGGATCATATTTTGGATTAAATTTCTGCAGATATTGGAGGAGTTAGAGAATAGGAATCCACATGCATGTTCAATAACTGTTCCTCTTAGAACATAATCAAAGCATTACCAATTTGACTGAGCTTGGGAGAAGGGTAGTGATATGCAACCCATGACAAAGAAGAAATTTTAAAAAATTCTGTTGTATCTGGTTGCAAAAGTTCCATTGGAATGATTATTTGAGTACTGGTGAAATTTAATTGTAATGGAGCTTCTAAAGCAGTGAATCAATTTTTGTTTGGCTTGTTGTTGTGGGGTTTTTTTAATTTAAATTTAGTAAGTAATTTAGAAAGGGATGGATTCTGAAGAACTTTTCCCATCTGCTTTTGTCAGTGTTTGTTATACTGAGATATTACTTTCTTATAAAAAAATAATGTTGGTATCATAAAATTCCAAACCAGAAATATATTTTTGTCAATTTCCACTTTTAAAATGAGAAAAGTATCTTTTGAGAAGTCCATGAAAATAAAACCTCATCATATCATGAAAGATACTGTCCTGATCTGTTATGAAAGACCTACCTAATCCTCAAAATGGCATCAAATGCCATTGAATTTGGAGATAAAAGGTAAAATAATGATAAAAGAAAGTACTATTGACTCTAGATAAACATGCTGACTCCTTTGAACCAGACTTTAATGCAAATTTATCTTGATCTTGTTCTCCAAGTTACACAACAAACAAATTTGCCAAGTATGCTTTTTTCAATATTTCAAGAAACTAGTTTATATTTCAGCTGGATTTTTTCGATAGAACATAGAATAAGGATTCCGTCATGGAATGTGATGAAATAAAACTTCAGTTATTGCAATATATAAAATCGAATGATTGTACAAGGTCCTTTTTCTGAATTTTATGCTGGGCAATTCAATGTTTTTTGTTACTTGGAGCTGAACATTTGCCCTTTAGCAGTATGGAAAGACAACAAATACAGATTCTAAGTTAATGTAGTGCTTAAGCAAGTAATCAGCTTTGTATATATAACATATGAATATATATTGATGAATATATGGAAGACAGCTTCAAATTGTTGCCTTCTTTTTGAACCATAAGTAAGACAAAACCCAGTCATATATGACTGAATCTGTATTTTATCCTTGGTTTCTCTGCCTGGACCAGGAAGTTCCAGAACAAAGGAAAATGGTTCCTATGCTTGCCCAGTCCCCAAGTTCAGAAGTTTTAGAACAATTAGTGTGGTACATGATGACAGAAAGTATTTTTATTTTATCTGAATCTGTTGTCTTCAGAAGCACTAATGTGTTAAGAGAAAGTGTGTTAATTGTGCTCTGAAAGGAATTCAACCAAACCCCTATGACAAAATATGTAGCAAGTCAAGCACAAGAAGAGGGTGTAGAACTAGATTTCATGCACAGTCTACACTTAAAACTGTCGTTACTGAGATAACAAAGTCCAGATATTTTAAAAGAGAACCTTTCAAAGGAAAAAGATGCCTGAAGTCTGTGAGTTTCAATAGGATCTGGACAACTAATTTCCCTTTCTGACTTTAAGAAACTCTTGCAATTACAAAATGCTATGAAGCATTTTTCAAATATATCCTTGAGATGTCTGTCTCTTGCTGTATTATTTTTTATTGATACCTGTGTAATTTTTAAGCTACTGTAAAATATTTTTTGAATGTCTGGTCAATAGGAAATGTCATCTACTGCCACTAGAAGCATCTGAATTGGGAAGTTTCCAAACACCATTACTGTTCTAAGCAAATCCATGAAAGTAGTATTTACTGTATAAAGTTTATAAGATCTCTTCTCTGGCAGTGCTTTTAGCTACAGTATTGGGTTAAAGTTTTAAAAAGCCCTCTGATTTCACTAATGTTTTGTAAATTCATAACTAAACTAATTACAGTTTACAGTAGTGCAGCTATTTTCAAAATGTGGTCCCTTGAGGTATTATTGATGTGCAGTGAAAATGAGTTGCTGACTTTCCCCTTTCTTCTTCAGAAGTAAAGCGTTACAATCCTAATGTATTCCATGTAAAGGAATTAGGTGATAATTTCTCTAGTTTGTTACTGCAGGTGTGATCTTAACTGAAGTGAAGCAGTTAAATAGGGAGCGTCTTGCACTGGCTAAATAGACCTGCTATGACAAACAGAACACAAGCATGACTGCACTCAGCCTGCCCAGCTAAAAAGACATCTGAAGATTTGTTTGGTTGCCTGATCTGTATTTCAAGCTTCAAGCTAAGTTTTCTCTCTTCAGCAGATGTGTTTTGGAAGCATTCAGGAAAAGGAAAGACTCTTTAGTAGTTGGGCACCCACTGAGTTTTCCTTTCCCTAGTCAAGTTGAGAGCTTCAAGAATCAAACTCCTGTTTAAGCATGAGGTGTGCAGGAGATAGGGGAAGAACAAAAGTCCCTTTGTACAAACATTAGTCAAAATTTCATGTCTGTCAAGTCCCCTGAAAGTTGAATCCGGCATCCCTGTTCAGTATTGCTGCTCAGATGTTTTTGATTATGTCTAGTCTCTGTTGAGAATTTGCAGTGATCTGAAGGCATCATTTCCACGTTTCTACAAACTAGTCTTTGTATGGTTGAAGGTAGTATGTTGGTGGGGTTTTTTTCACAGCAGAAAGTTGCACTCTGATATTTCAGCCAGTTAGCTGTGTTGTTTACTCATTAACTTCTTAATGGAGGCACAAATGCACAATCATTTATGGTTGTACCCTTAGGCTCAGGCAAATTCAGTAGTGAATTTTCCTTTATTTCGGAATGGTAGACAATTTTAGCTATCCAAATTCAAGGAATAGCAGTGTGTCTAATATTGTGGAAAATCAAAATAAAAAAAATGAAAGAAAATTAATGTGTTAGGAGAAATGTTACAACTTGATATTTTGATTAAGTTTCAAGTTTGCAAGTCAGAGAAAAACCTGGAATGATAGGTTAAATAAAGTTCTGACTTTAATCTCAGACAGAAATTGACACATGTTTATACTCAGGTCAGCATTCCTTGTAGAAAAATCATCACCCGGAGTGTCTTACATTAAGATTTAATCCCATTTATAACATCTGGTAACTTTGTATTTGGAAGACACAGAGAAATCCCATGAAGATGAATTAATATTTAGTTACCTGTAAAGGGCATTTTTCTTTTCATCTCTGTACATCTCTTTCTAAGCTTAGCAGTAGTAGTCTATTTCAATTTAAGTAAAGTAGTTATTTACATTTGCCTAGTGTGAAGAGGAATTGCCTGATAGCTGATCCATCCTAGACATGCCCTCTTCAAGTCAGGGATATCTTGTCTTCCCTTACTCAAACACAGTCTGATGACGTTTTTTATTACTTAAGTGTTTTGTGTAGTGTTTGAAAGTGTGAATGTTGAGTTAGGAGCGTGGTTTTTCAGGGTCCAGCATTACTTATCCTTGTTAAGCAGCTGGACAATAAGAATACCATAATCTAGAGCTGTCTGTTGAGTTTGTGGCAATACCATTTTAAACTCTACCAGTAGCATTTGTAAGAATATTTTTGCATATATTCCCTATAGAATTGTTGCTTTTCTAAGCTACCTTTTTAATTACATTACACATTAAATATTCTGGATGAAATCCTTATTCAAATAAAAGCATTCATGGTCTTGGTAACAAAATAACCCAGCCAATTTCTATGAGACATGAAAGCCTGAAGCTAGAAATTGGTCTTAAGTAGCACAGTGTGCTAGAGAAGGCAAAATATGAAAGAATTTGAGCATCAAATTGGAGACTAACTTTAATGTTCTTTGGGGACAGCATCCAAAATTCTGTTCTCATGGTATGTTTTTCACTAAATGCTTAGCACAGTATTTCTAGTATAAAATGCTGTTATGGATGGCTTTCCTAAACCTACATCTTTAGAAAATTGCATCTGTAGGAGAATTGTGCTGTTTTTCCTAGCCAAAACTAGGACAAAAATTTCTAATTTACAATTTCATTTTTGACTTTAGAAAATTACTTTTAATGTTTTCTGCAAAATACTTTCAATGAAATCCAGCAAGCAACACTGTCTGCCTCAGATCCCTCTTTTAAAGAAAGACAATGGTATTGTTATTGGTAATAAGTATTGATAGATGCTATACACATTCTTTTGCATTAAGCAAACTTAAATCCATACCATCAAACAGAAGGTAATTATTAAGTCACTTAGATCAGGCTAAAACATGCAGTGGAAGAAGAAAATGTAATTTTCCAGCTTGTGTTTTCATTATTCATTTGGCATTTGGTGTTAATACATTGCAATACAGAACAAGGTAATGCAACTCATAGAGTGCCTTATTACCAAGTGTCCTCAAGGATCTTCAAAATAACATCAAAAAGGAGACCAAAAGACAATAGCTCATCTCTGAGAGAGGCTTTAAGCTTTTATTTAAAATGTAATGAGTGGGGGTCCCATGAACTTCAAAAGAATTTTGCTTAAGGATATGTCTCTCCCTTTCTTACATTGGTTTGTTTTTGCATTGTTTACTGTACTTCACAGGAGGAATAGTTTCAGAAACAGGGGGAGAAAATAGCTCTTCTAGTGGTAATCTGCACAGGAGTGTTTGCAGAATTGTGGGGAAAGGAGTTTAGTGGGAGTTCCATGGCTGTGCACTGCTGTCTGCATGTTTGGTGTGGAAAGGAGGCCTAAGTTGTCAATTACTGCACATTGTTTGTAGATAGCACAATCCACAGCTGCAATAGATGGTATATAACTTCATGAGATGATACAGTTTTAAGGAGTTGACAAATCCAGCAAATAGAGGCAATCCTGACAGAGTCAAGGCAGCCGCAGGTAAGTGCTCCAGGTCCACGCAGTAGTGAGGCTGAGCATGTAATCCTGACAGGTACATGTGCAGATGGGTGTACAGTACCCATACACACAGTGGGCCACACAGGCAGAAGCATGCAGTATTCACACAGAAATGAGCTGCCCCACAGTCTCCTCCTGTTCTCCATTCTTGGTGATCAGGATGAAGAGCTGTTAGTGGGAAATCATATACGTATTTACCACGTGGACCTCTCCAAGAGCCCTACTTGCTGGCGAGTCACTAGCAGTCACACACTGGGAAGTACCTTTAGTTGTTGGCACCCCAGACACAGGGTCCCCATTCCAGCTGCTGGCAGTTACACCACCATGCATATGCATGTATATAGATTACGGATTTCCCTCACCAAGAAAATAGAGTTTAATAAAAAGACAGGAAGACTGTGATGATCAAGTGCAGGGCATGGCCAAAAAACCACGCTGACCAGCACCTTGCTTATTAATAACTACCCCCTGTAGTCCCCTTATCCCTCATTTCCTGCCCTTGTTCTGTAATAAATACAATCCCCAAATAGTCTTGCCTGCATCCCATAATGTGCCATACCCCTCAGTTCAGGAGGTGTCCCAGACAGAACTCCCACAGACCTGTGGTGCTGGGACATCCCTGGGATTGCTTGGGCAGCAGTTCATTCCTCTGCCTGTCCTTATGAGCTTTCTCCACCTGTGCCTTGTTGCATGGGCTGATGCTCTCCTGTGATGGGCCTGGGTGGTGCCAGAACAGGGTGATATACAGGTTCCACACCTCTTATTGTGCCTCTACTCCTTTCCACTTCTGCAGACAAGCTGTTTATTGCACAGCCTAACATTAAGGAACTTGTGTTTTAGAGATTTATTAGTGCTTAATAGGAACACAAATAAAGAGGCTGGGGAGCAGGCCCAAGGTGCCACCCTATTTCATACATTTGTATTAGCTCTACACAGTACAAAACTGCAGTCAAAGCTATTCTGCATGTTAGAGCTCCAGGATTAATGATGATGAGTCAGTCTATGCTGCAACTGCTGTCATCACTGCAGCTCAGTTAAAATATACATAAGCCCTGTTTAAATTAGCTGCGATCTTGCAAAGATTGCTCATGATGATGGATAAATTCATAACTACTTAACTAATGCTACTAGTGACCTTGAGTAGTGATGCCATACAGACATAGAAAGGCTGCTAAAATTATCTTTGAACATCATGCTGTTTTGTGACATCTCCACTGAGTCAACTGGGGACAACTTCACTAGCTAATCCATTCATTTAGCCACAAGTGACATGAAGTGATTTGTGGGTTACCAAGGGCTTAGACCTCGTTTTTCATCACTAAGGGAAGCTAATATAGAGGCTTTGGTCAACTAATATCGCAGAAAGGAAACATCACTGGAATAATTTAAAACATGTTTTTGTGGAATAGAAAGCGTGGATAGATTTTCAATAGACTTAGGTCCAGATAGGCAGTATAACAAATTCTTTACGGTTAGCCAAAGCACAGTGAGGATAAACCCCACATTTTACTAGGCACAGGTATATTTAGTCAAAAAAACTGTTTACATGGGTATTGTAGTGATTGAATGAATGAGATCAAATGTATAACCACTTTCATTAATGCCCACAAGAAGACAGAAGATTTTGCACCCCCTACATCAATCTTAATTGCTCCATTTTAGCCAGAATATTAAGTTGGACGCTCATTAGCTGGCTAATAGAAATCTAATGATCAGTGTGGAGGCTGACAGTGTCATATGGTTTGGACAGAGGTAAAATGCCCAACTGCTCTCTGTGCTATTTCTTAGCCAGAATTTCAAGTGTCAATGAGATCAACATGAGGGTACACAGAATAAGTGAATGTAAAGTATACCAATGAATTAGTCAGACCTCACAGACCAGAGAATTTTGTTAGTGTCTGTAGTTACGACCATGTCAGAAATTTTTTATTGTGAATTTCCATTTCAGGGCCCTATTATGTAAAAGAAACTCTCTTGGGTAATTTTAAAAATTTTATATAATCTTCTTAACAATATACTTTTCATGAGTACGAAGAGAAAAGAGAAATTTTGAGATCACTTTGGTGCTTGTGCAAACTTAGTTTACTTCATTATGTTTTCCATGACCAGCAGACAACAGTGTGGCTGAGACATGTCTGAAACTTAATGAAAAAGCTGCTTTGATATGCTCTGGGGCATAAGAGACAGAGCACATTTTGTCAGTTGAAGCCAAGGGATGAAAGTCAATATGACTAAGTTTTCAAGGAGTCATAGCTTCTCTGTCCTTCAATTTACCCACCTGTAAAATGGCAAGAATGGAGACTGGCAAAAATACTGGTTTGTGAAGATTTAAACAGTGTTTAAATAACTCTGGGTTAAAAGTTTGTTGGAATGAAAATGGCAAGGATTTCCATTAATGCAGAATACTGCCAGTGATGGTGCTTGCTAAGAACTTTATTGGCAGTTAATAGTGTTGTGTTCCCATAGGAGGGCTAGAGAAAAGGTAGCTTTTGAACTTTTGAAAGTCAACCATAAATCAGCTTGGACCAGGCTATTTAGTCCTGAGTTTATCTATGCATTTGCTGGTCCCATTTTATCATTAACAAATTTCAATGCCATTTCAAAAAGTAGGTGTGGAGCCCATTAAGAAGTCTCTCCAAAACCTTGGTACTTGTGATGGGTTTCTCATCAGACATGACTACTAATGTATCCTTCACTATGCACCTTGTGATACCATTTTGTATTAAGGTCACTGTATCATTGGCCTTGGACATTCAGCTTCCAAGGGTTTCTTCTGATTAGTATATTCAAACAGACTTCTTATAAGCTGATAATGAAGCTGAATTAGTTGAAGATAATAATGATTTTGTGTGCAGTTTTGTAAAATATTACTCGGGAAATACCTTTGCATTTACCTAGATTATGCAAGGTTGAAACAGTTCAGTCCAATGAATCAAAACAAAATGCTTTGATAAGGTAACATTATGAATCAGCTGTCACCTTGTTCATGAGATGGATGGGCAGTAGAAAAAGTAGAGAATGAATTTTATTTATGAGACATAATACAGTGCAATTTCCTCAAATTATGCAGGACTTAAAAACAAGAGAAAAAATCCAGTTCTGAGCATTGCTGTAATATTCCCAAACTCTAATTAAATCTTTATTTTCCTCTATCAGTCCTTTTCATAATGTCCAACCAAACGAGTCTCTTTGTAAAATACCTCTTATTTTCCAACTTTCCTTGCTAATTAAGTAATTTTCCAATAAAGCCTGATTTTATTTTGGACAAGATGAATGCATCTTTTCTGGAACCTGCAGGGTAGAAGGCATTGTTCTTAGATAGGAAAAAAGCTGATCTCTTGCCTCGGCATTATCTGATTCAGATACAAAGCAACAATCTCAATAAAGCAAAGGGTACTGGTTAGTCTCCAAAATAAAACAAAGCAAAACAAAACCCAAAAAACCAACGAAACAAAAAACCCAAAAATCCCCAACAAACCATGGAAGGGGCTAACTTGATAACAGATGCAGTCAAATGACATTGAGGATTTTAGATTAACTTCAGTGAAATTTATGTGTTTGTTACTTAAAAATGTGTTTTCTTGTGAAGAGGAGAGTGACTGATGTGTGGTGCCTAATGAAGAAGTTTGTTCAATATTTACATCTGCATCTAACCTTTCCCAGACACTGCTTGAAAGACGAGATATATGAGCACCTCTGTGCTCTCAGCAGAAAATGCAATGTTATGTGCGAAGACAAACATTTAAAAATTTTATTTAGGTTCTATATTTATTATTTAAACTTTGTGCTTAAACGGGAGAGTTTTCTCTTGAGGGGAAAGTAGTTGCTGTTACTCAAAATGGTGGTGCTTTCTTTCTGTTAGTTATGCTTAACTTCATAGCTAGCTTGATGGAGGACTGACAAATATTTTAGAATCCTTTGTATATAATGCACACCCTAACCTTGTTCAGGTTAGGTTTCTATTTATGAACCTCAGATTTTCACACTTTATCAGAGTTATCAGTCCCCTGAAGGGCAAGAAATTGTCCCTGTCAGCTTCTTTCATGAATTCAACCAGCCCATTCTGACTCACACACGTCCTTCTGTTGTGTTCAGGTGGGGTTCTCCTTTGAAGTGTTTATTTTTGCACCACATTTTCAATTTTTTCAGGCCCTAAGGTTTATGTTTTGGATCAGTCAAAAATGAAAACTTTACATTATTGCTTCACTGTAGGTGTGTTTTATATCTCTCTGTGCCACAAGCAAAAATTAAAACCCTTGCTCAACTTTGACTTCACAGAATTATGGAGACATTCTACAAATATGAAGTTACTCAAATCCCCAAAGTGCACTGTGAACTAAATTAGTTCTCCCATTTAATGTTAAGTATCTTTTGAATTTTGAAGGTACCAGCTGAATGCACTCAGTAATAGCTTTTTGAGCCCTGTTCGTAATTTCTGCATATTATGAAATTTTCACCACATCTTTATCAATTGCTTCTTTTCTTTAACTCAGCAATATAAGAGTAATTGAAATAATTCACGAGCATGTAACCACTTTGCATTAAAAGATACTAATGATAACACTTCTGACTTATTAAAGAACCTTTTCTTTCCCTTCATTGTCACAGGGTTGTACATGTTAGATTCAGAGTCTGTTCCAAGTGGGCAGTTGTTTCACAGAGTCCTTAAGTTCCAGAACTTAATATGAATAACTTTACATGTAATTTCTCAGTATAACTCCATTTAAATGATTGCTTAATTCAGTGTAACTACATAAAAATGACAATATAGCTGGTTCCCAATTACATAATAGTTACAGAGTAGTCAGTGTTTCAGTGTAAAAGGTAATTGATTCTTAATTGTTTTGTCTTGAAAGAAAGGACACTGATTGTGATTCCATTAGGGTGATTGAAATGACTCTGCAAAGAGAAAGAATCAGTCACATGTATTCATGCTTATTTTGTTTGCCAAAAGTACTGCTGATTTATCTGTCTTCCAGGTGAAGTTTGTAGAATAGTGCTGTAAAGAACAGAAATACAGAAAAGGACTTTCAGGGCTATTGCCTCATCTTTTGGTTTNTTGTTTGTTGTTGTTCTTGTTGTTGTTTTAATTATTTGATATGTACTAATTTGATATCCCAGAAGCAAGATGAAGCAGCAAGTTATTTTAGGACAAATAGCAACGTACAGTATCAACAAATAGGCAACTTTCTAGCCAGATTTGAACCTTATCAATTATAAACTCCCTCAGCAAGCAGAAGTGGGCTACCCATACTACTGTTAATCACTTAGTTTTTTGGGTTTTTTTCTTGGCCCCCAAGGCTCTTTCTCTTCTCTGTCCAGTGACACCATGTGCAGCCTTCTTATCCCCATCTCCCCGGGACCCAGCAGGGCTCACAGAGCAGCTGTGAGCCCCAAGGGCACAGCTACAGCTGCAATGTCCTGTCAGGGTGGTTTGGCCACTGTATGCATCAAGGATTTTGTATTATTTGGCTTTTCATAGAAGTGGAGAGTCAAGCATTGTGTAGCTGGCCTGTCTGGTACTAGATGGAGAGCTTCCTGCCAAAGGGCAGTTTTCCCATGATCTTCACCACAGTTGTGGGATGTTTCATTCCATTGTCATGGTAAATGGGAGCCTTTCACCTAAGGGGTACAATTGTTCTTCATGGTGGAAGCTAGGTAAGGTCTGAGGGTACTTTTTACAATGCTTAGGGTAGCATAAAAAATATTTTCTCTATTATTAATCTACACTTATGGTGAAAATGTGACTATGTTGCATGCCTTTTGATGTGCCATAGTAACTGTAATCAATAGGATTATTCAGCTATCAGGATTATTCAGTACATTGTTCATACTACAGGACGTTTATTCACATGGAAAATTTCATTCTGACCTTACAGTCAGGTTTCTGTCTTTCTCTTACTTCCCCATCAGAAAAGATTATTCTAAAGGTCACCAGCATGAGGCTAACAAAGGAGAGTTGTCAGGTGAAACAACAGTCAACTCTTCCAAGGAAATGAAATACATTTAAACAATAAGTGAACATTCTCAAGGAGAAGTGGCCTTCATGGATGGTTGCCTAGTGATTAGATCATCCAGTGCAAGGCTGACTGACTGGCAGTTCAGATCTGGAAGACTGTAAAAAGTCAAGGATTTTTATTTTTTTTTTCAGTTTGGGAGAGGGAGCTGCATAGGGAGTGCTGTCATTAGCTCAGAGTGAGAGAAGCCTGTTGAGTGGTATGGGAACCCATCTCATCTACATATAGAAAATCCTGTAAGAACTCCATGAGGCTGGCCAAGGTGATAGTGGAGAGGAGAGGACCAATACTCCTCGAACAGTTTGTCCTCATTTTTCTAGCTTTTTAATTTGTATAAGTTCAGAGATTCACTGCAAAATTTGTTCTAGCCACAGTTAACCCATCATTGTACCTTATGTATAAATTGTGCTGCATATGATTTATGATTGTCTCCCTGCACACAAACACATGTGCATGAGAAAGAGAGCAAGGTTAAGTAGAAAGGAGAGGTTTGAATTGATTTTTATTGGGCAAGGGCAGGATTTGGCGTTGGAGGACCTATTGTAGGTGAAAGTGAGTGCGTAATTAAGGTGTCATTGCACTAGCATGTACACTGTGACCCCAAAAGCATAAGTCCCCAAATAACCAGGTGAGTTGTGTTCAGAGAAATGTATGTGTTTTGTAGAGAATGGAATTGGGCTATGCTCTTATATCATAAAATTAACTGGAAAGTCCTCTGCATCCACTGATCTTGGTGGTCACCACACAGGGACACTGACTGAGCTCTGTTTAAACTACTGGGAGAGGAAATGCTTTTATTTTCCTTTGAAGAAGCTTCAAATTAAAACAAAAAGAAGTTCAAAGACCTCAAAGTTATTACATATTATTTTATTTTTGGTTGAACAAAACGTTTTAGATTGACTAACATTTTTTCCTTTTCTTTTGAAAAAATACAACAGCCTTACTCCCATATGTAAGCATGCTTTTCAAAATAGGGTCTGCAACTATATTTTGATCATCTGGAATTATATTTACTGCAATATTCAGCATTGTCGAATCACAGAATGGCTGGGATTGGAAAGGACCTTAGAGCCCCATCCAACTTGACAGTAAACATGATGATGAGGAAACAATTTCCCTGGGCAACCCTCATTGTGGAAAATAAATTCTTCCTTATATCTAATCTAAATCTAACCTGTTTAATTTAAAACCATTATTCCTTGCTCTGTCACTAGAGGCACTAGCAAAAATCCTCTCTCCATCTTTCTTACAAGCACCCTTTATATATCAGAAGGCCCCAATAAGTCTCCCTGGAACCTTCTCTTCTTCAGGCTGAACAACCCCAACTATCTTAGCTTGTCTTCAAAGGAGAGGTGTTCCATTCTCTGATCATTGTCATGGTCATGCTCTGAACCCACTGTAACAGGTCCACATCCTTCTTGTGCTTTTGAGCCCCAGAGCTGCACATAGAACTCCAGATGATTTATGGGGAGAGTTTGGTAAAATATTTTAAGAAAAAAGGTGCACCAGCCTTGCTTTGTAACTGTAGGTATTAAGTGTTCCTTTGGCAGAGCAGTCTGCAAAAACTGGCAGTGACTCTGTATTCCTGTCAAATAAATGCAGACCGTTAGACAAGTTTCACTCATGCTTTGGTATCTCATGTATATTTCCTTTTTTACTCATTGATACTTTAGCACGTTAAGCCAAAAAGCTTTCACTCATTCAGAACAAATCTATACTTTCTTTGCATGTAAAAATCACAGAATTAAGCAAAAGCAGCTGTTCCACAATGTCCATCAAACTGTTTTGGTTGCACAAGAATTTTATAAATTGTGCTGCCAGATTTAAAAAAGCCCAGCAAACAAACAACAGAACAAAAACCACAGACAGAGGGAAAATGCCTCCATTTACCTGAGATGTAGAAATCTGATGCATTATCATGTGAGATATGTTTTTATGACTCTACTTGCCTGTGTGAAAGCTGGTAGAGTTGTCAAATCTGAATATCCAATGAAATTTCTGCTTAGTACCTTACAGAACAAGACTATAGTGATAAACTTGCTTTCATCTCACAATGACTTAGCTTGCCCTCTTTCCTGTCCCAGTTCAGTCTTCAGATAATTGTTGTTGCCCTCTCATCATGTCAGCTCATCTCCTGAGTCTTCCAGCATGCTTTTGATTCCTGATTCTTCAAGATATCTTGAATCCCTAGACCTGATTTGACCTGTCTGCAGACACACAGTGATGGTATTAAGTAGAGTGGCTGTTGTATCATTGCTGATAACACATATTTAGTGTTGTTAGTTCACCAGCATGTCTGAGGCTGGCAGAAGTTTTCCAGGGAGTTGGCAAGTCATGCTGTCTTGCCACACAAAGTTGCTAGTTGCTCACCAGAGTGGCAAATCCTGCCAATAAGCATCCACTGCTAGCAGCTCTCACAAGAGAGGTGGCTTGAGAGAGAGAAATGAGCTGAAGACAGCATGTGACATAAAATATCCACAGATGGAACAAGACTGTATTGACTCCGTTTATCACTCCTGTTGCATTAGATTTAGATCTGGAGAAAAAAAGCCCTGATTATCCTGAGCTATAAGGTTCTGTGACTTTGAGGGCCAGTATGTTTTCAAGTTGTTATCTAAAGAATAGGAGGTCTAGAGTATTTTGTAATTTCAAATTTCTGACATAATTTTCCCCTGACAGTGTAACTAAGCCAGCTGATGAACAGCAGTGTGCTGAGTTAGGCTTTTTGCTACATACTGCTTGAGTGGCAGAGAGTACCATGTAAGGCAGAAAATGGGCTTAGAGCAACTCAGAGGTGGGACTATCGATGGACAGGTGTCAAAACCCCCATTACTGCAATTAGAACTAACTGTGTCTGTTTTTGTTGGCAAACTTAGCAGGGGTTCAAGAACTGTTCAAGGTCTCATGCCTGAATTACTGGTGTCACCCCAAGGGCAGTGCTCCCATGTTATACCTGCACAGTGAGGAGAGGTGGAGGAGGGGTTTGGTTTCTTGTTCTGTTATCATAATACGTAAGTTGTCAGTTGTCAGACAAACTGAAGGAATGAATGTCCCTTTGTCCCAGAAACCTTGAAAAGGTATAAACAGTATCCGAAGAGACATGATTTTTCAAACATATTTAAGAGCAGTCCTTTTGCTTAGGGTGTGCATGTGTGTGTGTATTCCTATTTGGGTAGGTGCCCAGATAACTTTAAATAGTTTTGTCCTTTATTTGTGTTTTTATACAATTTATTGCTTATTGAAACATTTTCTTATTCAGCTAAAAAGGAAGAATAAAAGTCTGCACCTAAAATGACAGAAGTCATACTTGGTGACTAATCGTATTTTCTGGTTTAAGCATTTGTGAATCATACATAGTAATTTATCCAGGACTTAATCAGTGCAGCACAGATATCTGTCACAACCTTTCAGATTCAATAATTTTTTACATCTGCTTTGCACCCATGGTCACATATTTCAGTGCTTGTCTACTCCATACACTGTGCCAAATGAGCACATAGGCAAACAAATCAGTATTTGGATATTAAAATGCAGATGAATTTACTTGAAAATTGTTCATGAATTTCAAACCCATGGTTTTTTTAAAAATTAACCCTGTTCAAGTATCTCATGTAGTGGAAAACTTGTGCAATCCAAAGGAGCTTTCTCTACTCACTGTCTGCTGCAGCATAACCCCAGTTCCCATTTGGTGGCAGCTAAAAGCCACCTGCAAAGCCCTTGCTTATGAGGTACCCACATGCATGTCAGGTGCCACACAAGATGCAGAGCAGTCAATAAGTGATGTTAAGTATTTTTACATTCACTTCTTCCACAGGTGAGACCAGAAGGGCTTTATGATGTCTTAGCACAGGGGAGAGGGATGTTGCAATGCTCCTGTGCACGGAGGGAGGAAGCCAGTGGAGGAAGCTGTCTGAAAAGCCCAAACACATAAAGTGTGTTTATATATAGCCAATTATTTCAGCTGCCAGCTAGGGAAAGGGTGAACACAAAACAAGTGCTGTGCATTGGAAACAGTTTTAATTTTTATGATTATGTTAGTTTCTTAAGTCAGTGTTGTGTTTAACCCCAGCTGGCAACTAAGTACCACCCACCAACTGCTTGCTTACTTTCCCCTCACAGCTAGGGAGAAGAATCAGAAAGGAAGTGTAAACCTTGTGGGTTGTTGTAAGAATTTAGTAACGGAAATAAAATGTAAAGTATAATAATAAGATACTAATAATGCTACTAATATTCATATTACTACTAATACTAGTAATGAAAAGTAGCAAGAGGGAGAACTAAAACCCAGGAGAAACAATTGATGCACAATACAGTGGCTCACCACCTACTGACCAATACTCTTCTCATACCAGAGCAGCAATAGGCCCCCTTTCAGGTACCTCCCCTGAGTTTATATTCAGAGCATGGCCATGCTCCCTCCCAGCTTCTTGTGTACCTGCTCACTGCCAGAGCACGGAAAAGTGAAAAGTTCTTGACTTAGAGTAAGCTCTACTTGGCAACAACCAAAATAAATTGTGTTATCAACATTATTCTCATACTGAATCCAAACCCAAGCATTGTACGATCAACTAGGCAGAACCAGCTGAAACCAGGACAGTCATATAACTTAGTATAGTAGGAGGTAGTTCAGTAAGGAAAGTTCAGAATGAAATTTTTGAGTCGTGTTGTTTTTTGCTCAATTCTGTTGTGGGTGTTATTTTTTTTTCCCTCTTTTGAATATATTTTAGCAGAAGAAATTCAAACGGCAGCAAGTCTGCAAGAGCAAGTAGGGTAGCAGGGGCTCTAACTTCTGATGGTATTTATATAAGTTTAACTAATTCAGCTGTAGCACACTGTACATATCAGTAAAATAAACAGGGACTTTCCTTCACTATCACAAGCTACCAATTCTGCCTATCGTGAAAGTCACAGTTTTTATGTGCTTAATCTCAATTACGTTCCATCTCTGGGGGACACTGCTGCTTTTACTGCTCTGCTAATGAAGTGATAGCTATATGGCATTTCTTTCCGATTCCAGCAAACACAGAATAAGCACAAGTCAAACATTCCCTTGACAAATTGTGTGAGCTAGGCTCTCATTTCTATCCAGAAAAGAATCTTTTTAGCTGAGATGAGAGAATATCTAAGTGACTATACATCTAAGCTCTGAGACTGTTGGTCTTGGTTGTTTTGCTGGTGGAATTAGTCCAAATCCCGAAGGAATAGAGGAGCTCCTCTGCAGGTGGGACCCTCTAGAACCTGTTAGAAACCAGAAGGTGTAGAGAGCTGCCAGGACAGCTCTTCCCAGGCCCTATGGAGAGCCATTCGGTGTTTTTCTGAAGGTAGTGCAGCCCTTGCCTGAAGCAGGAGGAAGGTGAGGAGAATGGTGATCTGCTGGGTGTACACACTTGGGCATTGGACATTGAGCTCAAGTTTGGTTGAAAGAAAGGTGATAGCAGTAGAAATGAAGCTTTTAATAGACTTTTCCATTTTCTCTTCTCTTCTTCCAGCTCCTGATACAAGTCAGTATTGTTCTCCTTCACTCTAGTCTCTTCCAATGGTGCTGAATGCTGATGAGCTAATACTTGGCTCAACACCAGCAAGTAATTTCCTGGTAATTAATTTGTTTTCTCTATACCTGACCTGAATTTTTTTCAGGTAATTTGCAGGTTGGGTAACCCATCAGAATCAAACAATTTTAGGGGGTACCCAGGAGTACAATGAGTAATGGTTATTTTGAGTCTGTCTTCCCTCAGACTCTTTCTTTCAGCATTAGGGTTTTATTGCTATTATAGCACTTTGCATATAATTACCAACAGCTTTAGGTTATAATTATATTGTCATTTAGTACATTTGTAATGGGGAAAGAATGAACAAAGCAGTGAATTAAATATGTGATGACTGTTGATGTTGTGTGCCTTTTGCTTTCTTAACAACTTCATTAATATTTTGCGATGTTTATGAGGAGCTACCTGGAAAAACAGCCATTGCGTGAATTTAACCATGTCACAACTCTAGGAGCTAAAAGGAAAAATAAAGAGGATGAGCAGGTACCCTTTAGGACTTAGGTTTTTTAATATGGACTTAAAAAATTACTGCAATCATTTGCATATTTATTACACACAACATTTTCAAAAGACAGCAGTGGGCTAACACTGCAATAAGTGGTAGAACTGTTGGCCTCAGTAAGTACAGATGTAAATAGGTACCATTCACTCAAGAAAATACCAGAGAGTGGTTACTATTTGTAAAACAGTTCAAAAGTTAAAGCCTACTGAGGTTCTTCTTTTGTTTTTGAAATAACATCCATACGCTCTATTTGTTCTGTATTTTCCCTGCAGGTGACCAACATGAAATACAGCTGCACAAGTACATTTTGCCACCATATATGTGGAATAAACTTATGGTTGTCCCTAGGAAATCTATAATGGCTCCACTTTACAAACACATGAGTCAAAGCATCATATATGCTCGATAATGTTGCATGATTTGTCTGCATATATATAGATGTAAAAGTGTATTCAGTTGTATGTGTATGTATAAACATAAATACACACTTACAGAATGAGGAGTCTAAATTACATAGCACAGTAATGGTAAAGAGAGAGCACTGTGCCCCAGCTGCCTGACTCAAGTAGGCTTTGGAGATGTCAGAGGTTGTTTCATACTGTTGTCCTTCCTCCAACACACCATGTTACATCTGTGCCACTGTCAGTGGTTGCAATACAGATCACGAGGATGAGTTAGCGCAACTACAAGTTTAGCAGCAGGCTGGGGTGCAGTTTATTGTGGGTGTCTGCATGGGTAGAACTACTGCTTTACTCACGGCTTGATTTGGGTCCTCTTTGGGAACACAGGACTGCAGATTTCTGGTTAATGTGGGTGAATAACTTTAGACAACACAGCTAGTTTTCAATTATTTTTTTTAGTATCACTTGAATATGTCAATGCCATTTGTGCAGGGTGCAAAATCACAGCTCAATACACTAGCCAGTTTTAACATTCCCATGAACTCTAGAAGTGCAAGTGTGAAAGAAACAATATCTTGAAATACCTAAACAATTTTATGTTGCTGTGTGGTCACAAGAGAGCTATCAAACTTAAATCCTTGAGACACAGGTAACTACACAAATCTAAAATCAGGCAAACATAATGGATTTGTTTTGTTAATTAATAATGCCACAGTCTCTGTCTGGTCTCAAGCTAAAGAATGTTGGCCATAAGATATTACTGAATATGTGAGATAGGATTGTAAAGCATAAAGTATATCAGAGCCATTGAGAACTTCTGCTATAAACTCTCAATGCCATATAAGCTTGGCAAAACACGCTTTTCCTGACTAAATTCATTGAGCTTGTAGTTATCAATAAAGATGATAGGTATTTAGTAAAATGCTGCTTGTAACATATTTCAAGTCAGTATGAGAGGTTAGAATTTGACAGCATGGATAAAGATATTTCTGAAGATTGATCTTTCTCGTGATTTTATTTCTAGAGAGCATCTCTATATAGTGCAAACAGGGCTTTTACAAGTGAAATTTGAATGTTGATTTGTAAACAAAAGACTATTTACAGAGAAAGTTTGTTTAGTTTAGAATTTGTTTAGAAACAAGATAAGTGAATCAACTAAGAATAATTGGTGATTGAGACTATCTACAATTTCTTCATATTCAAATGATAAACATTAAATGCTTCACAATGTAACCCTTCATATCTTTACATAGTGCAAAAGAAGGTGTGAGGGTAACAGCAGTCAAACAAGTGGAAACACTTGTTGATGTTTCTCAAACGCAGAATATTAATGAGGTTGTTCTCAAATGTTTCACATGAATACAAGAGTATTAAAAGGAAAATGTATCATATCTTCTGTCTTTTCCTGGGCAGCTAGAGTCAGGAGTCAAGTTCACTATGGCTAAGTAAGAATCATGCCACTTTGTTCTATGTAGAAGTCATGATACTCTGTTGGAAAAAAAGTATACTTGCAAAACGATGGAATAAAAGTGTCTTTGAATTGGAAAGCCAAGCTGTCCACAATCAGGAAATGCCACAATCAAGCTCATGAGCATATACTTCAAAGTCATTCCAACAAGTTGTTTACTGCCTAGGATTTCTCAGTATAAAAAGGCACAGGGATATTTTTTTTAAAATGGACAAAACATATGCTCCCATTTCTGCAAGATGGTGGTACAGTAAAAGCTAAGGAAGCACCCTGCAAGTAATAGAGACAATTTCAGGTCAGTGCACTGAAACTTATCAAGTTGATAGGTGCAAATGAAATTACATAATAAGAGAATCTGGCTCATTTTGTCATGCTTACCTGTCTTAAAGGATCTGGCCCAAGGACTTCAGCCTAGATGACAACTTGAATTTCTAAAGTTATATAACCATCAGTAAGATTAGTGTTACTTGTCCCTGAGGTAGCAAACATCCTGCATAAGCACTGGTAAATGACAGACTGCTAAGTGCTGGACCAAATGCCTTAACCCTAGTATGATTTTCAACACTGAGATGGCTTTATGAATCTTTTCTGTAAAACCTGATGAAGAAGGATTTTCTGACTGAATGATATCCCTGTGAAGATAATGAGCCACCAAGTAACATATTGCATAGAATAATAAGAGTGTGATGGTCTCCAATTCAAAACTTTCTCTCTCTACCCAAATTTGAAAGCTGACTCTAGGTATGAATCTGAATACAAAATAAGTACCTGGAGCAAGGCTAGAAAATGGACTCACCAGTTGCTTCTCCTCACAATCAAGTTTTAAAATTGTTCAGAGTCTTTTTCCTCTTTTTGGATCAATGAATACATAGTATTTTAATGTGATAAAATTATTCTGTTTCAAGATAATTGTTATTAATTAGCTAATCAAAGCTTTATTGGCTGGGATTTTTTTTAAACAGAAAAGGAAATAAATCCATAGTTTTTGAACTATGGTCTTCTTGTGAACAGAAATTAGAAAAGTCATTAGCTTATAAACATTGTGCACCAACTAAGAGGCAAGTTATATGAGTTATATTTTTAAAAATATAAAATTTTTTAAAATTTATGTAGAAAGCATAAAATATATTAGAGCAGCAATATTCTGCATGATCTCTTAGTAAACAAGCTTACAGAAAAACTGTGATAAATAAAGTATCTTTGATAGGTAAATGAATGCCATGAAAGGTAATGCTCTGCTTAATGGATGAACGGCTTCCCCAGCATCCATTAATTTGTATATGAATAACCTGTACTTACAGGTGGTCTTCAAGTCAATTATATTTCAGCTAAGCATGACAGGAAGAGCATACAATGAAATGGTCTCCTTGAAGATGTGTTAATGGTGAACAACAGGACAGATAATCATGAAGAATTATCTTACTGGCTCATAAATCCAGATCAATGCTGACAAAGCTCAGCTCTGGGGATGACAAACCTCCTCTTTCTCTTGTGATGTTGACTTGAAGATGCCAGGCTAATGATCTTGTTTCATTAAGGTCTTTCTAGTGCTATCATTTGATGGTGTGTTGTTTAAATGCTTATATTCATCTTCTTTTAAGTTACCAAAAGACTATTTAGGCCTTGGTACATCTGCCAAAAGTAATTCTGCAAACTCTTTTTCCAGTGAAAAATTTTAATCTAATCTGCTATTGTTTCCAACATGTTATGCTAGTCAAAGGATGGTCATTCCACTCTCTTCAGAGACAAAACTTGTGTATTTAATTAGGAATATTTGAAATACAACAACAAATGAAAATAAACCCCCCCTCCCAAGTGTTCTGAAATTTCAGGAAGATTATATTTTTGTTAATTCATCTAAATTACCACTTTTTAGATTGGTAGGAGTTCAAAGTGAAACAGCTGAAACGTGTTTTGCTTCTACTCTCTTCTTGATGGATTATTAACAGAAGTTTGGTTCTAATTGTAAAATGTTTCAGAAGGGGTCTTCAGTCTTTCTATGCATCAAATCTATATTTCTGATTGTTCTGTGTCCTTCTCTTACTTATCCATGCATGTTGCATCTGTTTAAAGGGAGAGTGTTATTGAACATAGTATTCAAGGCAGAGAAACACTGCCACATCTGTTGTTATTAATAAACTTACAGATTATTCATCTCATATTAAAGTGACTAGTTTAGCTGCATTTTCTCAACAGTGAATTTAATTTGTCCTTGTGATGTCAAACTGCCTGTCTTTGATAGGTCTTTCAGCAGTACCTTCCTGACATCTCTGTTTTGCCTAGAAAAACAACTTTGTGTATATATATATATATATATATATTCTAGTTTATAGTCTGCCAATCATCAAACTAATAACAGAAAGGTTTTGTGTTGCCTCTTTCTTCTGAATTGGCTTGATTTTTGGAGCTATATATGTACATAAATAACACCTAACCAGTGTTATGCAGATATTGTATTACTGTAAGTCAGTGGATATTTGTGACTGATCTAGTGGCTAAAAGCTTTGCGAATGTAGCTAATAGTTAAGTGTCTACCTTCTAGAAACAGATCAATATGACTTTAGAGACCTATTTTTTTCCCCCTCAGTTTTACCTGCCCTCATCTACTTACATTGCTTGCCTCCATTATCTCTATATTAATACAAAGTCTCTGGAGTGAAACTGAGCTATAAATGAGTCCTAGCGTTCTGTGTTTATAAAAAAATCATACAAATCATAGAATTATGTGAACCTTTGGTCAAGAATTAAAGCCTGAAAGATTATGCTGGTTTGGCTGTGATAGTGTTAATTTTCCTCACATTAACTAATGCAGGCTGTGTTTTGGACTCATGCTGGAAACAGTGTTGATAATACAGAGATGTTTTCATTATTGGTGAGCAAGGCCTTTTCTGCTCCTCTGCCTACAACACTCCACCAGCAAGGAGGTTGGGAGTGCACAAGGACTTGGGAGGGGACAAAGCCAGGACTGCTGACCCCAGCTGACCCAAGGGATATCCCCCACCAACTGGTGTCATGGTGAGCTTATAAAGCTGGGGTAAGACATTTGGAGTGATGGTGCTTGTGTTCCCAGGACACCATTATGTGTGTTGGAGCCCTGCTTCCCTGGGGATGGCTGGACCCCTGCCTGCCCATGGGAAGTGGGGAATTAGTTCCTTGTTTTGCATTGCTTGCACATGCAGCTTTTCCTTTACCTGTCTTTACTGTGCTGGGTCCTGCACTTTGGCCACAATAACCCAATGCAGCGCTACAGGCTGGAGACAGAATGGCTGGAGAGCAGCCAGGCAGAAAGGGACCTGGAGGTACTGGTTAACAGGAAGCTCAACATGAGCCAACAGTGTGCCCAGGTGGCCAAGAAGGCCAATGGTATCCTGGCCTGTATCAAAAATAGCGTGGCCAGCAGGACCAGGAAAGTGATCCTGCCCCTGTATTCTGCATTGGTGAGGTCACACCTTGTGTATTGTGTTCAGTTCTGGGCCCCTCAGTTCAGGAAAGATATTGAGGTGCTGGAGCAGGTCCAGAGAAGAACAACTAGGTTGGTGAAGGGACTTGAACACAAGTGCTATGAGGAGAGGCTGAGGGAGCTGGGGTTGTTTAGTCTGGAGAAGAGGAGGCTTAGAGGTGACCTCATCACACTCTATAACTACCTGAAGGGAAGTTATAGCCAGGTGAGGGATGGTCTCTTCTCCCAGACAGTCAGCAATAGGACAAGGGGGCATGGGCTTAAGCTCTGCCAGGGAAATTTAAGTTGGATATTAAAAAAAGTTCTTTACAGAGAGAGTAATCAGGCATTGGAATGGCCTGCCCAGGGAGGTGGTAGATTCACTGTCCCTGGAGGTTTTTAAATTGAGATTGGACATGGCACTGAGTGTCATGATCTAGTAAATGGACTGGAGTTGGACCAAGGGTTGGACTTGATGATCTTGGAGGTCTTTTCCAACCTGATCAATTCTATGATTTTATGATTCTATCTCAAGCCATGAGTTTTCTCACTTTTACTCTTCGGATTCTCTCCCCTATTCCATCACAAGGGGACTGAGAGAGCAGCTGTGTGAGGCTTAACTGCTGCTTGGGGCTAAACCATGGCAATGATCTTACTGGTGTCTATGTACCTTCATTTCATTTAGTTACATACCACTAGAAAGTACACTGAAAAGAATATATTCCAGGAAAAGGGACATTTTTCTGTTGTCATTAGAAAATGTAACAGGACAGGACCTGAATTTTTAAATCTTTATTTATTAATTATGCAAAGATTGACTTCTCCAGAGATTTCGTTCAAACTGGATAGTGAATTAGTGAAGTTGACCTTGTATTTTTACTGCTACTAAGGCTATGCAATGTAAAGAAGCACATATTAGTTGATCCTGTAGAAGTTTTTTGGTTTACATAATTGAAAAATATGGTCAAAAAACCTTGCTTACTCATTCCGCTAACTGTATTATTTTAGTTTTCCCTTTATATATACCTCAAGATTCTGAAAAGAAGAACAGCCTACACACTGCCAAGGGGAGACTATTTCTTGAAAGTCTTGAACAAGTCTGGCTTAAAAAGCTGCCATGAGACTAGAATGTGGAGTATTCTGTTCTGGGATCTTCAGAAACTGACAGTTAAAAGGGCACATTTCTTCCTCTGCCCATTCATTGCTCAGTTTTGCCTAAAGAAAGATGAAATGAGGTAAGGAAGAGTCTAGAAAGGTGGATAGCTTATGCTTTCAGCACAAGTCCTTTTCTTTTACATTTGCATGCAAATTGATCTAGAAATCCATCAGCTGACTCTGTTAATGAGGTCAAGAAAAACATGCAGAGTTAATCAAACCCAGATATAGTTTTTATTGGTTAACTGTCTCCAGGGATGGAAACTCAGGACCACAGTTTTTCTTCTGTGCTTTCAGAAATACCTTGCCATAAGTGGTATTGGAATTTAATTTCATTGAAGAGCTGCCTCTCTTTTCCCTTTTGCACAAAAGTTACCCATGCATGTCAGTCTTGTCATTTTAATTGAACTTATAGGCATGAATGGCATGTGGTGGAATTTAATCTGTCAGTATAACAATAATAAATTATTGCAGTAGGCTTGATAAAGAAACCTGGGACTTTGCAGAGAATAGTAAAGAATTGGGGGTTGGAAGGAAGTTTCATACACCTTTGCCTAACAGTCAACTTCTCTGTTTTATCCATTTCTTCTTGTCATTTTTCTGTCTGTTGTTGCCTAATTATTCCAGACACTATGCCCATCATATTCTGCGTTACAGCTATTAGTCAAATGGTTCAATCTTTTTGAGTATGCCTTTCAGACAGGATAATGTTTCTAGTTACTTTTACAGTGCATCTTATTTTTCATCCATTTTGCTTGCACTTCAAAATGAATCATAGAAATAAGCTTTATCTTCTTGAATCCACGAAGCATATTAGGAGAAAATTTATTTTATCTTTAAATCTGACTGTCCCTAAAAGGTTGTAAGATGTTGGTATTTGTGACCATGTGGCCTGAATAAAAAAAAGTCATGGAAAGTGCTTGGATTCATAAGTATTCTAAACAATATCCTGCTGTAATACATGTATTTGTGAGAAATATATCCATAGAGGCCTCCCACTTGTGTAACTGAAATTGGTACCAAGTATTTATGAGTTATGATGGGGTTGCACAAATGAGAA
Organism: Scytalopus superciliaris; assembly: GCA_013400415.1. Taxonomy (NCBI): domain Eukaryota; kingdom Metazoa; phylum Chordata; class Aves; order Passeriformes; family Rhinocryptidae; genus Scytalopus; species Scytalopus superciliaris. The sequence goes on from VXBX01004998.1 coordinate 243,044, forward strand.
GCCATGCAATTGAGCAGATAATGCCTGATATGTTGGAGAAGAAAGAGCTGGAGTGTCTAGAAGAATGACACTGTTTAACAACTGTTGGCCGTCTCATGTAGTTTTATACTGTAAGCACTGAGGACCCTGTCCTGGCCCCAAATTGTGATAACAGGACATGGTAGTAATTTTTTTTAAAAAGCATATATATACGTCTTCTGAAAATTGAGTATCAAAAATAATCTATAAGTAATTAGTTCTAAATAAAAAATAAAAAGTTATGTGTATGCCACTCCATTAGCAACTGTCAGAACCTTTAGAAGCCTAAATGGAGGTTTCCACACGTATGTAGAAACATCTTAAGCTCTTACATGCCCCTTTGCTGCATGTCAGGGGTGAAGTGACAGTGCCAAAAAGCAGACGCTTGAGAAGCCTGGCTTTATCTGCTAGGTTTGCCCAGAGAAAATCTACTCCACAAGTCCCTGAGCAAATCCCAGCATCCCCACTCACTGCAATTTTCAGTAGGGCCAGTGATAGTGACAGTGTATTTTACCTCAACAATTTATGCATTTTTTGTTATACAAAAAGAGGCATAAAATGGACTTGGCCTCAGCAGAGACCAAACTAACAGGTTGTCTCTCCCCACGGTGAATATTCGAACTGCTTGGATACTGAGTCACACTTCTTGATTACTGCCATGAATTTTGTCAAGTTTGAGAGTTTTATTTAGGTATTTTAGTGAGTAAATGACTTCACAAAGGGGTTCTCAAATTGTAGAGGTGTCATCAAGAATGCACAAGGGCATCAGTTTGAATAAGTGAGCTGCTGAGATTAGCCTGAGTGAATAGGCAAGTGAAGGTTTTGGAGATTAGCAGAGTATGAAGAATGAGAGATAGTGGGATTATTTAGATTAAAGTATCACTCAAGATAGACACTGGACAGGGAGGACTGCATTTCTGCTGAAGAGAGCAATAGTTCAGTAGCCAACACACAAACCCAAAAGTTCTTAGGAAATAATTTTCTTTGCATGAATGTGTAAGGAAGGCATAACCTTAGCAGTATTACTCAGAAAGAATGTGCACATTTAGGAAAAGGTCCAGACAAAAAATAACATCCATACAAGAGTGACAGTAATAGGCATCGCACTGTTCACTCTGACGGAGGGTATAAATGTAAATCTTGAGAGGCAGAACAGTGTTTCTCTTTTAGCCACACTGAGCCTAAGCTAACAGCTGCACCACTGCCAAAGATGTCAGAGAGACTGAATGTGATTTTAGTTTAGATGGAGAGAGAAAAATTTGGAATAGCAACATAGATTGCCAGAGAAGGTACTTAAATATGTACTTCATGAGAAGAAATTGTGGTCTTTAAGATCTGGGTCTGCCACATGAAAAAATAGATTTTGAAAAAGCTGTGTTTTAAACCTAAACTAAGTAATACAATATTATTTAAGTCCCCTGTAGTTATTAAGAAGAATAGGAAAGGCTGTGTTTTATGAAGGAAAATAGTTCCTCTTTCATCATTAACATTGGTGTTAATTTTTTGAGTAAAGAAACAATCGGTCTTTCAGAATCCCTCTAACAGGTATGTATTTGAGTGATATTCATGCAAAGTTAAGGGTTTTGTTTCATATTTCATAATTAGAACCTAAAGCTCTTGATAATGTGATAAGTGGTCCAAATGGGGCTTGCAAATAATCATGTCTAACTAATTATCTACTGTATAATCAAAAAACACAAGAGGAACAGACACCTGCATAATGCAAGCCTTTGGAACAGATGTGCCCTTATTAATAGACATGAGTTGCCTATTAAAACTGTGGTGACAAAGAATGTTTTCCACCTTATGAAGGATACCCTGCCTAACCTTCAGTTTCTATGTAATTATAAACACAAAAAAAAGTGTAGAAGTAGTGTGGCTTTCCTCTTTTCCCCATTATGTTACAATATGAACTCTTAGCCCTCTGAGGTTTCAAAGGTACTGTACTGCTTATCCACTTGTCTTTGGTTAATTTATAGGGCTATGTATTGTCTGAAGACATGAAAAGAAATATCATTCAAAGGGAATATTTTGCCAGTAAAGAAATTCAGCATTCAAAGTCCATTACAAACATCTGACAGATGTGTTGTGTGAATGATTATGGATATAATAAACAATGTAGTGTGTGATGGTTTTCTTAAAGATACCAAAACAACAGTTTCAGAACTGTATGACAATAAGAAAAGAGTGAACTACTTAAAATTGTACTACAGGGAACAGAAAACTCATACATTTATTCACTGGGATAATATTTTAGATATTAATAACTGTTTCCTGGCCCTAACAGATTTCACTGAAGATGAACTTGAGTTTCACTCTCTGTAAGTGCATGTATACATGTAACATTATACATGTGGCTTGTCTTATAGATTTCAGTGGTATTATTTACATGCTTAAGACTAGGTACATGCATATGCATTTACAAAATAGAGGTTTTAATTATTAGACATGTTGCCCATTAAATCCCCTGATATACGCAGCTAAAATTAACCAGACATAAAAATGAATTATTTTCTTGATGCTAGTGGTCATGAGCTAATCTGATTTGAAATACTATTCAGAGAATTAATTGAAATCTCAAAGATTAAAATAATTTTTTGAGGAGTGGGCAAAGTGGGGTAATTAAACACAGGAACCTGGTATAAGCAGTCGCTTTTATTTTGTGGTGTTCATGAACAACTAAACTAAGATGTTATGAAAAAACATCAAAGCATCACTATTCGGGCTGCCTAATTCTTCATCTTCAGACTTTTTTCCTTTTAATATTTTCTAGAAATAGATGCTTTGAGAGAGAGAATACTTTAGATATTCTCCCAGTTTTTGTATCTGAGACTCAAAAACACTGTGTCAGAGTGCAGTTACCTGAAAGTTATCCTTTTTTCACAACCTTGCAGGTGAGAGAAAAATCCTTAAAGCAAATGTACTACTGGGACATTTGCATCCATGGTCTCTCTTTTGGATTCAGCTCTATTGAGCTGAAGAAATAAATGAAGGTGAAGAATTTCAATATTCTTTTTTCACAATCCATTTCAGAGAGCTGACCAGCTCCTGGAAACCACACACAGTGTTCAGTGCACCTGGACTGCAAATGTGGGTGAAAATTTTGGGTGCTTTGTAGCAGAGGATCAAGTATGCTGCTCCCCTACCTTCTGATTCCAATTTTTTCAGAGTAGGGTTAAAGCAGAGGGACTGGAGTCTTGGCAAAGGGCCTCGACAAATATGGTCATGAAATATTAGTAGATTTTTAATTTTTTTAAAGACTAAATATTTCATATTCATAGGCGGAATAAGAAGCTCTGAACTGTGACTAGCACTGAGATAATCTGCCTGACTTTGCAGAGAGATGGAAGCAAAAGCTGTGATAAATGTGGGTTGTCCCATATGTCCTGAAGCAGAGCAATTTGAGCCATGGGGGTTTTCTCCATCCCTGTCCAGGACAAGACAGGGCTGACTGCTGGCAAAAGAAGTGTGAGAGACCAGCTTGCACCATCAAGGTTTCTCTACCACAGGGAGAGTACAGGAGTGGCTTCTTGTGCTGAGAGAGAAAATCTTGATTAGGGAAGCATGGAAAAGCCTGGATTGTACTGGTCCAAGATTATGTGGTTAGTGTCCTTAATCCTACAGTCTCATAGGTATTACCCATCCTTTCCCTCTTCTTAAACACCATGTGAAGCTTCTAACTTTCAATAATTCAAACCCTTGCAAAGTGTTCCTTTTAAAAAATATTTTACTTTTTCCTCTCTAAAATTTAGGGTAAGCTGATTTTAGTTATGATATACAATGATCGGTTTAGAATATGTAAGTGGAAAGTGTTGGCCACAGATGTATCCATTCAGGGTAACAGAAGCCTTCCTTTTGGAATGATGTGTTGTGACTTTCTAAATTATATTTGACAGCATCAGGGCACTACAGTGAAGCCAGAAGACAGCTGAGATTTAGATATTTTCCGTGTCTAAAATAATTTTTTTTGACGAGTAAAGATTAGCTTAAAAGGTCAGACTGAATGTTTTATCATGTACTGTAGTAAGTGTAGAAGGACATTAAAAATATATTCATAGAGAAAAAGAGCATGTGTATATTCATTCAGTGAGAACAAATATATTCAAATATATACAGTAAATCTATTCCATCCATCTAAGTCTCAGACCTAAAGTACTCACCATTAAAAAGTCAGCAGTTGTTAATGTTTATCACACAGTGGGAATGAGATTACCTCAGCTTTTCTTTCAATTTAGGATAAAAGATATTCTATAATAACTGTAATTTTTATTTTTTTTTTAATGGATTCATGGACTTAGCAGCTCTCACATGTTGCTGCAGCTACTTGCACTTCGGGATTTTAAAAGCTGGTACTGCTGAATTGTGTCTTTATGTAGCTAATGTAGTAGCCATTGCTTAGGGGTCAGAGAGCCATTCCTCCCCTTCTTACTGTTCATTCGAGTAGTAGCTTTGCTGCTGACCTACTCCATATTTGACATTTTTAGGGCTGACTTCCCTGTTCCACATAAGACATCTAACAGTTTTTGAGATTTCCCTAGTGTATCAATAACAATCATATGGAGCTGACAGATAAAGAAATAGGACCTGTAAGAGACCCGTGTCATCTGAAGTGGCAGCCAGAACCCAGGTGAAGTTTTTTAAAGCAACACCAGTGGCACTGTGTCAAAGTGGCACTTTGGTATCTACGCGTGTGAGCATCAGCTGAGCCCCTAGTGACACTTTTTTTGTGTAGTGAGAGGTAGTTAAGTCTCTACCTGCTTTCTTTGCCTCCCCACTCCCTGCCTTTGTGGACAGAAATAGCCTGCTTATGTTCAGGTCAACATAACCCATATCAAAGGGTCTCTCCAGCTGGATATATTTGTGTGTGGCTTACTGGCAGCAGTCTTAACTCCTAGCATTCAGGAACATGCATTTATGTATTTTCTTTTCTGTGGCCTTTTCACTCTATTCATTGCTGCCCCCAGGGAAACATTCACTCACAAAGATTTGTCATCTGTCATCCAGAATTCATCATAATTTTGTTGCACATTAGATTTGACACAACTATGATGAATACTCAGGGTATTGCTTTCCCATTCTGTGAGTGCCACTTAAATTTGTACAGTCTGGTGACTCATTTCACTTTGATACCATTTTTTAATCTAGAAGGCTGAACAGCATGTCCTGACTTTGGTCTCTTGCCAACTGTAGTGAGCTTTGCTTTCCTGCATCACAGAAGATCCTCGCCAAAAAGCAAATACTTGCAGCTAAGAAGTCAGCTGATCAGACAGTCCTGTCCTTTCCCACAGAGGTGGGAATAGGCCATTGAACACTGGAGAAGAGCATTTAATTAGTTCATATTAGCCTTTCTTCTTCAGCTTTCTGCAAGAATTTCTTTCATCCAAATAATTTCAGATGTGTTTTGCTTAAATCAATATGTCAAGGAGATAGGACCTTCTTTTTCAAGTCTTCCCCTGGCCTACCATGACTGACTTCAGAGAGTTAATTCACTTTCCTGTGATTCTGTTTCCTTGCCTATAAATGGGAACAACCTACACTGTAAGGCATATCAAGACCTTTAGACAAAATGAGAGCCTTTCCGAAAACTCTGAGATACTGTGATGATGTCTGATGCACCACGTGTTCTCCATATAGTTACATGAACAAAAATGTTTTGTATGCCACCAGAACCAGTTATATATTTTCACAGCATGTGACAGTCTGCATGAGTTGATTTTATACAAGTCAAAAATATTTCTGAATTGGAGGTGCCATGCTCCTAGGTTCCAGCAATTACCAAATTGTTATACTATATAACCACAATTGCCCATATGAGGTACAAAACAGAAGGTGGATCCACATTCTGCCAACTGCAGAATGATCCCATGGGCATGATGCCTCCACAAACATGAGAGAATATACATTGACACTGTTGATTGTCAAGTCATCCCCACTCACAGCCAAAATGGGGAGTGGTCTTCTCTTTCAATAATGTCTATATCAGGTAGCCAGTCTGTCAACCAAAAGAGAGGAGGAACTCCTCAGTCCAAAGTAAGCCTCCTAGAGAAGAAGAGGTATATCTTACTCTCTGCAAAGATTATTAAGAAGTTGGCTTATTTTATTTCCCTCTCCTCCTCATCCATTACACAGACAAGAAAGAGAAGCAGGGCTGAGTGTGGGATCAAGGTTAATTTGTATCCCACCCACAGAGAGCAGTCTTGTGTGCATTTACTGCAGTCGCCCCCACAGGAAAAAACTTCATTCATTCTGGGATACTGAGCACTTCGTCACAGCCCAGTTTGCCCATGTAATCACAGCCTGCTTATACAAAAACACGAAAACAGTTTCAAACTTGCAATTTTTATGGTGAAATCATACTACTGGTTTTGTTATTACTCATTTATAATAACATAATGAAAACCCTAAGGGATTTGAAGAGCTGGACTGCAGGTCTGTGTTCACATTACAGAGGTTCATGACAGTCTTGTTTGATCCCAATGACTCAAAATACTTAGGCTTGCTATTTTCTGTAACAAAATAACTTCAGAAGCCATCTAGCTACAAACATACAGAAACACTCCAGTCTGAGACTTCTGTTCCTTAGTAAGTGTAGACTGAAATGATATGTAAAAGACATAGCCAAGTCGAAAAGCCAAACAAGATACGTGAGGCATTTAAGATGTCCTCTGAGAGCCTGAAATGAGCCTGTCTTTAAAACAGACACAAAATTCGGTAGAAAAAAGAAAGTTGGAACGGGGTGATATGGCAGAGGAAATTGAATGAATTAATGAAATTACCATTTTATATGCTCTGATTCATGGCATGTATGCAAGTATAAAATAAATTAACCAGCATAATGGTCAAGCATGCATCCAGTGCACCAAGTTTAGATTATTATGAATGCCTGTCACATTTTCACCTTCCACAGATAATAAGTGTTGCAGACTTATAAAAGAAAGATTAGAACTTCTCTTGACATTTGTTGAGCACATTTATTATTTTTTTATATATATTTTATAATCTAGACAGATATTTTGTTCTTACACTATGATTTTCTAACTACGGAGTGCAGTACAAAATTGTTCTTTCTTTCATCTGGCATAAGGAATGAGTTATTAGTTGCAAATCTTTCTCAGTTTGTAAAGATAATTTGTATTATCTAGATGTAAAAATGCAATATTAAGCATTGCCATAGTTGATTACACTGAAGGCATTGGTCAAAATCAAAGCAACAGAGTGAAAAGGCTGCTTTCTGCTTGAGGGCATCATTGTTTGTACTGAATATATAGCTCTAGTGTCTTACCCTTGGGGTCAAAGCAATTAAGGCAATTCTTCATGGTACTAATGCTTTCCTGTGTTTTATATTTTTCAGTACAAGGTATTAAAAACTCTGCACTTTCATCACCTCCATACGTAAACCCCACTTTTTTTCCCTGAAGATTTGGAGTTAATTTATTGCATGGGTTTTTTATGATATTGTTAATGTTAACATTCTGACATGTATTTTTGCACTTTCAGAGTCATCATCATGTACATCTTATGGTCTCTTATCTTTAAAGACAGGTAGAAGATAAGAGTCAAACCTACTGCTAAATTCTGTGATTTACAGCAATATGTTGGTTATATTGGTAATAGCCATTTCAACCAAATGGGAGGATAACGTCTTTTGACATGTCATCATAATGAATTAATACAAAATCTACTTAATTGGATGTCTATATCCAGATTATATTTCCAACTGAAAGCCATCCTATATTCTATATGGCTTGGGTTCTGTAGTTGAGCACCGTATATATTACTGTTTGTTGCAAAGGAGGTATGAGACTAAATATCATTGAAACAGGAATTTTTCAAATAATGAGACTGATCCTTTACTCACATCTCAGACAAAATTGCAGTTGACTTGGTGGGCAGTTTGTTTTTTTATATTTTTCAATGGTAGAAATGGGATAGTTGACATTTCACTTACAGAAGAAAATTGCACAGTGAAATGATGGATGTTTCAACAGAACCTCTGAATTTGGTCAAATGAATAGATGTGGTTTTCCTTGTCAATATTCTGTCCACATTAAAATAGTCTGAGAGTATAATAGAAGCAATAAAAATTAGGTCTTTGTAAATCAAATGTAGTACCATTTAACTTGTTGTGAGCTGGAGGTGTGATAGAAATTGTGCCTTAGTATTCCACTTGAATCCTGATTTCCCTGTTCTGTAACAGAACAACAGGTACTGTTCTATTTTATTTTTTAAGCCAGTCTTTCTAAGCAATGAGCCTAGCATAGGCACATATTTGACATGTGGGAAAATGATACCTACCTTATCAAGGGATAATCACTCAATAGTCTCACCTAAAGGGCCAGGTTGTCAACCCCATACACTTTCCAGCCAGGTATGCTGAGCCCTGAAGGTATCATGTGGGAGAAAGGAGGATGACTTCTTTCCAACACTCAGCACAACACTGGCAGGTCGGGCTGTGACCTCTGCAGCCTTGGGGAAGCAATGACTCCTGTTGCTTAAGAGACCCTGAGTCAGTGTCAGAACTGATTGCTACTTTAGCAGTGGGGTAACAATAAGTCCTGGGGCACTTGAAACCCCAAATCCCATGAAAGATCAATGGCCTGTTGTAGCCATAGGCATCCATTCAGAAAACATGCCCTTCCACCTCTTTCCACTCAACACAAAACTCTTGCTGCTGGGCCCTCAGCATCAGTGCCTTAAAACCTGACCCTGTGCTACTTACGAATGTAATCAGACATGCTGTGGTTCACTGTGCACTTGTGTGTGACTGTGCCTGTGAATGCATAAACATGTGAGAAATCATCTAAAAGGAGTGGTGATAAAGACAGAATTTAAGAACAGCTGCACTACCTACAGGGATAACTAGCTTGAATTTTAATTTTACCATTAACTACTTAGAAAGCTAAATGGACAGGACTCCTCACCTCTAAAACCATGCAACAGCCAGACACTTAGTTAAGACTCACTTAACTAATTCCTGATGTCCAAGGTAGAAGAGAATCCAGCCCCACCTTCAAGTGTGTGGCCAGCAAGGTGAAATGCAAAGTGTTTTTTTATTTTTAGAATTGAAGAATATGGCTTCAGGAAGATACAGATGAATTGCAAAAGGCTTATTGAGTAATATAGGGCATTTTTAGAGAATAGGTTTTAAAACCATAAGCCAAAATAAGTTTAATGAAGAGTTTCTGATGTAGAAGCGTCCTTTTTAGCTGACTTGTAACATTGTATGTTGGATGCATAACAGAAAAAAAGGAGGTGATGGATGTGAGGGCCATGGGGAAGTCACTGTCATTGCATCTTTGATGAGGAGGCTCTGAAAAACCTATCTGTTCCCACTACCAAAATCCTGAAGAAAGAAAGTAACACTGTTACTCCCTCCTACAATACAAGAATCCCATAATAAACTAGGCTCATCAAAATGTAGTAATCTGTACATTTTATAATGGAAAGATTCAATCTCTTCCTGTAATAAGAAGTTAATTCAGACAGTCTTTCCAGCAATATTAAACCTCCATTCTCTCTCATACACTGGTGCTTCTTTGGATCTTCTTTATGTCAGAGAAATGTATCTCAGTTCATTATGGAGATTGTGCTGTGGGATATCACATTTACATCCAAGAAAAACTCTTTAAACCAATGAGTGGCAAATCATGTTTCTACATAGATACTTGAGTATTTGCAACAACCTTACAGAGAAACTCAGTTCCTCTTTTAGAAATGTTGTCAGCAAAATCTGTGGTGCTGCAGTTTTCTTTGTTTTTAAATATTTCAGACTTTCAAAACCAAGAACCTTTCTGCTCTGCCTAGGGCAGCATTAACATAAGCTTGCCTCCTCAGCAGAAATGCTCCTTTTCCTGGTTGCAAAAGTTGTGACATTTAGTTGATGCTGTTTGAATATCTGTATTTAGCTGGTGTAAATCAGCACCACTGCTCTGTTCTCAGTAAAACAGTGCCAGCCTACATCTGACACTAGACTTTGGTGAAAGAAGGCAGCTCTTTCAGGAAAGAATTATACACAGGCATTAATTGCTGTGAAGTTATGTTGTTCTGCATTTCTGCATTCAATTTTTGAGCAAAAAGTATTGATAATTAAAGTGCTTAGCATATCCACAGTTGCAGTACGTTACACTGCTTGGAAAAAAAGAAGGGCATTATACCTCCTACAATTTGCTCTAACTTTATATTCCGACAGCTTCAATACAAGTTCTAGCAGAGAATTCATTTCCATGTCAAAGAGCATTAATACTCGATATTTTACTATCAGTTGTCAAAAGCCAGCTAAAAGTTAGATACTTGTCCTGTATTCTGTGTTTTTCCTCTTCTTTCTTACCTTGCATCCCCCAGGCCCTTGGAGTAATTGCAGGTATGTTTATGTTATCTGCAAATCAGTCTACACATGTAGCAATAAATTCAAATGCTTGGGTCACCCATTTCATCAAGCTGTGTATTCAAGACACTGTTTGATTACTGTGGCCTCTAGTTAGGCAGCAGTATCTAATTTGGTTTTCCTTCATCTTTACTTTTCTTGTGGAATGTATTTAGAGCTGACTGGAGAGGGGAGAGGATAAATGTAATAGAACTGGTCAACATCAGAGGATGTCCTACATCAAGATACTTTCCTGGTGATTTGTACTGCCAGAGAAGAATAATGTCATTACTAGGGTTGTCCACCTACATGGCCTTATGTCACATCATGGTCTAGTGAATGTCTAACAATGCATTGTTTCCATTGTATATAGCTTCCTGTGTAGTTTTTACTTAATTTAGTGGGAGAATGTTGAATACCAACTAAGTCATAGGCTTATACATAGTTTCAGAAGGCAAGTGGAATGTGTTCAGGTTACTGAAGGAGTGAATATCCCAAAGTTTTACATTTGAACTGGATGTCTCGTATTAAACACAGTGCCTATTGTACTGTAATTTTGTATTACAGCTGATGCTTGGAATTCTATGGGAAAAGTAACACTTTGCAACATATTTTCTCTGCTTGTGTTTATGTTCTAGAGTGACATCTTCTTTTGCAATTCATCAGATTTGTAGCAAAACTGAAATCTATATATGTGTAACTTCCATGAAATATGAACTTAGCAATGTCAGCTATGAGCTTTAAGATGTTGCTAGACTGAAACTATCTTACCTCCAAAATATGACATTATTGGATTGTTTCTAAATCTAACAACATGCCACATATTGCTTCAAATATCTGGATTTATATTCCCAGTGTTTCTGAATTTTTTAACAGTACAGTTCTAGTGAGAATGTACTAAACTATAATTTGTCTGTAAATCTCCCCTGTCATGTGCAAACACTATAGGATCTTCACGGGAATTGCTTTTTCTTTTAAATACAAAAAGACACACTTTGTCTAGATTTTCAGTGTAAAGCCCTGTGTGCAAAATGCAAAGTAGAGAACACATGCCCCAGAATAACTGAAATAAATTTATTTATTGGCAGTGTAAGAACTGTACTATAAGTATTGATAACAGAAGGCATAGTCTCTGGGTCTGCCATCGGTGGTTCATACTGACATCAATGATGCGAGTAGGTAGAACCAGGTAATTGTCACCATAAGTGAGGGTCTGACAAAGTCTGGATAGCAATGGGCAAGCACTGGTCACGGAGCACTTTGTGTGAAGTTGCAAATAAGGGTTTTCAGTGCTAAATGTCAGCTTAGCAGAAGGGAAGACAAGTCCCTTCCCCTACCTAATATCTTGCTCCTGTGAAGGGCATTTTCTTGTTCTCTGCTGTTACAACCCACCCTTGAAGGCAAGGATAATTGATGTTCTTGTTAATAATAGGTCCCTTGGGGCACATTAGAGTGAAATGGCACTGAACAACTGGTGTTTATATATACATATATATATATGTAGGGTTTATTTTAGAAGAATTTGGTTGTAATGGAAATGTAGCCATTTTTGTTATTATCTATAGTAATATAGCAATATGAAAGCATAGAAATAATACTTAAGAAAATGGATAAGGAAAAGAAGGAAAGAAAAAGAAAGGATAAGAATAGAATTATATCACCACCTGTGCATCCAGTGATGAGACTTGATTGTTGCAATTTCCATGTCCATTGGTCAAAGTGATGGTTACTGTCTTCATCTTTCAGGGGTGGAGTAAATCCATGAAACACAAAGTGCAGTGGGTTAATACACACTTAGGTTTACATGCCTATATCCAGGTACCTCCTCTGGAGGGGTGGGGAGGGTTTTACACTGTCTGTGTCAACATTGTGGGTCTTGTGGAGTCCTCTGGTGGAAGAACCCAGAAATGAGTATGTGGGCACTTTGGGGGGTCTTTGATGGTTTATGGTGCCTTCTAAGACATGACAGCTGCCTCTCATGTCAGCGTAGTTGAGCCGGGTATGCCCCATCAGAAGGGATGAGCACCTTCAGGACCATGTGTGAATGTCCCAGTACCTCCCCTGAGGGAGAGCAGGGAGTTTTACAGCTAAGCCAATTGTATAAGAAAGGACCTTGGCATGATAAAAACACTATCCCACCTCTTCAGGACCCACTTCTTGTCCACCTTCTCCCATATCTGGCTCAAAATCCGGGCTGTAGCCTCTGGTGGTATGTGCACACACCCTTCTGCACACACCCCTCTGCACCTCCCACATTGTCAGCAAAGCACCCACTGCTTTTGCAAATGGCCACTTCTTTGAGTCATTAACCATTAACATTTCAGTCTCTCACATCTGTAGAGTTCTGAAAGAGGGTAGGTTATGCACCAAGTTTTTATTAGTATTCAGTTTCAGTAAGATAACTATTATCAGTAGTAAAATTTTTGATTTTTAAATGTGGTTGATTGACTATTTTAATGAAACTGAACTTGAATCTGTTTTATGAACAACACTTTTGGGAAGGAAAAGCACAGAGACGTATTCCTGTTAAGAACTTGTTATTCCCTGTATTAACATTTGGTGAGTCAGATTTATGGGCTCGGGCATCCTCTGTCTGTATATTTGTATGCATGTGCACTTGTTTAAACCTGAGAGAATATGAATAATTGAGAACAACCATTTTCAAGGAGAAGGCACGTGGAGTAACTGCTGTTGGTTCTCCTAGGAGTCCATTTGGGAACATGTTATTCCATTTGCAACTCCAGAGGGAAACTACTGGTAAAAGCTATCCATAGGATAGCTTGTAAAGCTGGGGGAACAGCGATTGCTAGGGGCACACAGTCTGGACTTTAGGGTCGTGCACAGACGTTGCTAAAGAGGTGTGATCTGATATTAAGTTGAGAGACAGAGAGAGAGATGAAACAGCTTAGTATTTAGGTATGACAGTGCTCTGAAGTAAGCATATGAGCGCCTGGCATTCAAAAGTCCTGACATTCACATTTTGCAGAGGTTTTTCCTTTGTGTATCTCTGATAACATGCAGAAAACCAAACCTGCAAGTCAAGATGCAGAGAGAACAGGTTGCTCTCTTCACTGGCTTCCCCTGCACATTGCCCTCCTCCAGAAGAGAAGGATGCCTGTTAAAAGGTTTGTCATTCACCTCTGACCAACTCTGCTCTCTTGAGTAGACTTAAACAGGAAATGTTCCAGCAAAGCAAGGTCCAGCTTGTAATCAGGAAAAACAACCATGCAGCTCTGCCCTCTTTCAGTCACCTTTCATTTCTCTCCTGTCTGGGCTTTCACTCGAGGCCAGATGGGTCACACCTCCCGTTTCGCACTAAGGTCTCAGAAGCAGGGGAGCATGTTTTTGTCAGTGACATTTCTGTCCATTTGAGAGATCACCTCTCTCCCTTGGGATACTGTCCCAGGTGGAGTCGCCTCCATGGCTTGGCAAGGGAGGAAGGAAGCTGACCTCAAGGCCTGTTAGTGACAGCTGCTGCATTACAAAGAGAGGAGCTTTCTGCCCTGTGTCTCAGAGCTGATGATTTTGGGAGTCATTGCATGATTCAGGTATTCCCACACTTTTCACCTGAGACTTGAAGGGATTGGGATTTGGCTGAGGAGACATGACAGATATCATCACGTTAGCCAAGACTTTTAAGAAGTACATACACAGATAGATTTCAATTCAGTTGTTGCAATCATGTTGGTTCACTTTGTACTTACCTTTTTTCTATTACTTGTAGTCATAATTTAAGGAAGGCTTATTTGAAATTCAAATGACTAAAAATAATAAGAGAATAGATATGATAGATATCACAACAGAAATAATTAAAGCTAATCCATGGCCAAGTACACACTATGTGAAAAAAACAAGCGGTGTCCAGCCATTCCTTCTGAGGTCACAGGCCAGCAGAGGGAGAAGAAACTGAGGAGTTACTGGGCAGTACCACACTGTCCATCCCTCCAAACTTCAGAGAAGGCGGTGAGCTGAGAAGTGGTGTGGTGTGGCATCACCCAGCTGGGCTAAATGGAACTGGACTGCTTTGTACAACTGTGCTTATTATGCCTGGCTCCACATATATGCTTGCTGCTGAGAGCACACTGCCACAGATCATAAATAAAAACTGCATTGACATTTCTGTATATTCTCTTTACCATTCATCCAAACTACTTAACCTTGATGTGTGAAGCTAATGGGGTATATACCTTGTAACTCCTTAATTCTAAAGAGTCCTTTTTGATGGCTAATTGAGGCTTAGCTATAAATTTCTTAATCTTATCATAAAGTACAACTGCTTTAGTTCTTAAAGAAAGCGACAAACAAAAATCTCCCCATCATAGTGAGGTCAGGATTTTAAAGTCATCAGACTGTAGATATTTTCCTAAAGTGATCTAAAGAGGAACCTACATTTTTGTGAGGATCAAGGCTTATAAAAGCCAGTCTTTTTGGCCCAAAACCTTACTTTATCAATGGATTTATAATCCTGGCTTCCATTTCCCACCACTTGCACTGTATTAGTTGATTAAAATAACTTCTAAAATCTGGCTATGGAACAATCTGAACATGCATTATAATTGTCACAGAATGGGTCAGTTTGGAAGGGACCAAAATATCAAGGGAATTCTACAGTACTAAAATAACAGAGAACACAGTTGTGAGGTGGAGGAGAGTAGCTACAAATGTGTATGACTTTGTTTAGAAATAGAGTATTTGCGCGTGTGTGTGTGTTTGCATCATATTAATGAGGTGTAAAAACTAGGATACTGGAGAGCAAAGGGCAGGAAGTTTGGAACTTAAATTTCCTTGATAAATTAAATAGTGGTGGGAGGGAAGTAATTTATTTTTTTGTTCCATTCTAAAACTCTAAGTCATACTGTATGCATGGTGAAAAATAGGAGCAATTGGAGCCAGGATGTTAATAAGGTTTGATCTTTAAAAAAAACAATGAGCCAGCAAGAGAGGGAGAAATATAATAATGTTTTGAGTTTGAATAAGATGTTAGCTAACAGCAATGGAAAGAAACATCAATTCAGAGGGAAGAAAAGTGGCCAAAATTGCATTATGGAATATGAATCATAGAGTAGCTAGCAAGCAAAATATGTAAGGAAGCAGCAGCAACAACTGAAAGACTGGACACCTTACAAGGATTCTGCTGTTGAACAAATTATCTATTCCTAGTGTTTTTCTGCCAACAAAATATAATTCAGATCTTCCAGAAGAGAATAAATAACTATTTAGAAACTATTACATTAAAGAAACAAAGTATTTTTAAAAGTCATCAGCCTTGACTGCATACACTGATGCTAACTAGTCCTGTGCTTCCCTTTCCTAGAAGATCATCTGTTATGTCAAAAAAAGTGTCAGGTTAGTATGAGACTACCCTTAGTAAATACATATTCTATTTACCTAATTCTAGTTTTTTCCTTTGTAAGTGGTTCTCCAGCTTTGCAAAATTTTGAGAAGCTAGCTCTGGCCAACAGATACCTGGCTATTTTCTTTCTTTTCTTAATTAATGGCTCTTCTTTTGTTATCTAAGCAAGGTAGTATTATCCTTGTTTTGGCAGGGTTTCACAGTTCACAGTCACCCTGAACTGGCTCCAGTAGACTGTGCCATTGTCATTTTAGAAATGAGGTAAGGTGTTTAAGTCTTGGTTTTTTCATTAACGGCTGCACTATCTTTAATTTCTACCCTATATCTCATTACATAAGAACCCACTTTTCCACCCCTAAATTTTAGCACATGTCTGAAGGTCATTTTAGGCATACTTCTAATCTCCTTGATTACACTAGTTCAACTTGCCTTTTCCTAACTCTCACTGAATTCTTCAGAATTTTGTTCCTAAAGAAACAGCCTTTTTTTTTTCAATCAGTTCTTTTTTTTTCTCCTTCTCATCTTTAGCTACTCTGTTGACTCCCAGTATCTTATTTCACTTAATTATTCATCCAGTTATGTGTGGAGCCTTTCCCTGCAAGTTCTTTTCTTCCTTTTAGCAATAGATTCTAGCCAGTTTCATACCTTTCATACTGTTTGTTTTCATGGTAAAATCACAAATTAGTTCTCCCAAACCAACAGCCATGGAAGAATTAAGGTTTAATATTATCACATTATGTCCTTATTCTAAGTCCATTGGCAAAAGGAATTGAAAGTTTTTGCTGGAACTTTCAAAATGTAAATCAGACTGCAGTCAGAAAATACAGGCTTCTACTAATTTTTTAAGTTGTGGGATTTACTATTTTATTCCAGTCTTTTTATTCATGAGGTTCTTAAGCTGAATACAAATTATTGTTCATATAGCAACCTGAATATGAATTATTGTTCATACAGCTAGCTGATAAACATTTAAACCCAAAAATGGCTCTTGAACACCATCTGCCAGTGGTTACACCAGAGACTCGGGCAAGCTTCTTTGAAAGGAGTCATGTTAAACCAGGTGGTTGCTAAAGGCATCTCTCCTGTTGAATGTCCCTGCTCACAGGGCACAGGTTCTTTTAGTAATAGAATAATAATTTAATATTACCAAAATGTAATAAGAAATATAATAATAATAATGAAAATAATAATAGTGTTAGTAATTGTTGTCCACACTGAGCATCTTCCTCAGGTCTCCCCCAGCTCCCTTATAACCTAAGAGAAATTGTCAAACAGTTTCCAAATTCACAGTATCTAAAATGACGCAAGTATTTTGCTGTATTCCATCAGACTGAGGCCTTTCTGTTATTGCACCAAGGGCAAAATTGCATCTGTATTTGCCCCAAAAGATAATTAACTAGTCAATTAATTTCAAAAGAGAGCTGGGAAGAAAACTAGGTGTAGCATGGCCAGTTAGGGGACTCAGGAGTTGTGACAGTCAGAAACTAAATGGATCCAGCTTGGGGTAGAAAGCTGAAACATTTTTTAAACACGTGTCTTGCAATATATAGGTTTTGTGGGCAGGACATGTTAATAAAAAGGATGGGTTATGTTAATTAGATAACTAAACTAATTCTTTACTAGAGTTGTATAAAAAGAGTCAGTGAGCTAGATAGGGAGGGAAACAAAAGAATTTCTATAAATCACTACAACATAACTACAAAACTTTCTGTATCTTGCTCACACAGTCTCTGGGGCCTCTCTCTCCTCTCTCCTCCAAGGCTAAATGCATCCTCAAGGCTCCAGTATTATCAAAGGGAGGAATGTCTCTCAGTTTCAGCTGCCCAGGGCCTGCTGCACAATCCCCTCAAGTCACCATCTGTTAATACCAGTTCCTTCTCCAACAAGGAGGAAACTGGGGAACCAAATTACCTGGCCAAGCAGCTGTAGATACACACCTTTCAGGACTGTTGTCCATCCTCTTGGCCACGTGGTGATGTCAAACTTTGCTAGCATAAGAACCTTAATTAACAGGGAAGAAAACCTATCTTAGTAAAAGGAGCATTTAATTGACCAGAAACAAGGGCAAACAGCTCTTTTGTTTGTGCTTTCCCTTTGGTTTGCTTAAGAAGTTCCAGATTTTTAACTAAATGCAGCAGCTCTGAGTAGAAAAAAAGCTGTAGGAGCAGAACAGAACTTAGATCTGCTGTGCCCTGCCTGTGCCCTGGTGTGCCCAGTTTAGAGGGTGAGGGGGAGCACTCATGGGAGGGTCAACAATGTGATGACTTTTTTATGCTAGAAGTATCTGGGCATGCTCTGAAACTACAGCAGCATGTATAATGCCTATGCAAACAATTCAGGTACTTGCACAAATGTCTAGCGTTAGGAGCATGAACAATCTTGTTGACTCAAAGGGCACTTCTCATGCATTTACAATAAGGCACATTCTTGTGCCTGTGGGTGTAGGGAGCCAGAAGCCTACTTATGCAGTCACACCGTTTTACTTCAGTCTTTGATGCCTACCGTGATTTCCAGAGGAAGAGTTTGCAAACACTGAGCAGAGATCAAATATATTTACTTATGCTGAGTATCATTACCTCACTCTGTTGGCATTTCCTTTCACTTCAGTGGGGCCATTTGCAAAGCAGTAAAAACATTGGAGTCTGGGTAGCGATGTCTGTGTGAGAACACAAATGTCAATCCCAACCACTCCGTTCTGGTGGTGCTAAAACAGATCTAGAATCAATCTCCCTGTCAGTAAGCACAGTGCAAAATAACACTCATAAGCCACTCAATATTACTTTTCAGCTTCACACCATTACAGTAATTAAGGGATAATACTAACCACTTGCTGGTTTATGGGACAGTAATCTTGTTCCCAAAAGGACAAGCCACAAGACCAAAAGGAGCCAAATTATTGACAGAAAAACTGGGGATGATGTTGTTCTTAGAGCTGTAGGAGGAAATACTCATCTGAGATATTTCTGAGAGCTGCTCCATCAGTTTGAAGATGACAAACTGCCTACTAGGAAGAAAAATGTCCATCTTTCTGTTGATTTGCTTTAATCCTGACGTGCTCTCAGTGCTGAATTAATAAATTCTTTACCTTTGAAGCCTAGAATCCTCTTTATTAAGGATTTTATTTTATAAAAAAAAAATTGTAGTTGTCTCTGAGTATAAGATGGTGTTTCAGCTTCAGAAACTGGAGCTACTGGAACAAAATCAACAACAAAACTACTTTTTCTCATGCTGATGTAGGCATGGCTTTTTACAACCCACAGACTTCATCCTCAGTTTTCAAATTGCTTGTAGTTACTTTGTTGTAGATAATAACATAATGTGGAAAGTAATAGTTTATAGGTAGTTAAGAGGGAACATACCAGAGTGCTTTGATGCTGTTACCACTCACTAAGTGCTGTCTATCCAGAAGAGACACAAAAAAATCCAGAGGCTGGTAGCAATCCAAAACTTAGAGCATTATTTAACACAGAATTAAAAGGCAAATGAAAGACGCTTATGTTACTGAAATGAGAAAAGTTAAGATAATGTACAGTGATGGAAATCAGACCCATTCAATAAGAAGACCAAGGAACATATTCCCTTCCAGATGGGCAAGCCAAAGTGAAAATGAAGGTCACAGAATGAACTGTGCATACTAATTAGGTCAAACTCATCCACTACAGTATTCTTTCACCCATCCTAGTAGCACAACCAGTAATACTAGGCTGACAATTGCAGGCATACATGAAAAAAAAACAAAGCCCCTGCAACAAAATCTCATTAAGAGCTTTGGCCTAAAAAGGCACGGAAAGGTATTAAAAGTAATTCCTACTTGTGTAGTCAAATGAGTTTGCCTGAGGTCCTGCTCCACATTTTCAGCCATGTTCTCAACAGATTCAGGCATTAGTTTCTCTTGTATTTGCATGTTGAAATATTCTCTTGGGCATATGAATACTTGTTCATATGTACACATTGTACACATTGTATCTGCTACCCATAAGAAATAAGGTGAGTGAAACAAAATTGTACCCATAGCAAATGCTTAAGTAGGTGTTCAGAACTTGTTTTGATTTCCAACAGCATTTTGAGACATTACCTGTAGACCAGGGAAGAGTGTGCAAATGCAGGGGGGAGCTTCTTGGGAGAGAGGGTGGTCAAAGTGGCTCTGTATGCTGCATCTCCTCCAAGCCACCACCTGCTCACATACTGTATTGTTAGGAGGAGAAAGCAGTGGGGTTTGGTTGGGTTGGAAGAGGTGTAGGGGATGAAGCACAGAGTTTCTTCCCTTTTGGCCTTCTGAGGTACTCATACTGAAAGAAGTTTAAGTTCTTAACAGATAAAATACCTGAAGTGAAAAAAACCTCTGTTCACATGGCCAGAGTTAACAATGAGAAAAACACTGTAAAAGCATTGGAATACCTACCAAATAATTTGCTTACAATAAATGACTAATTTTTAAACTTCTATGATTATTAGCCAACATTGTTCAAAGCCATATTACCTTCATAAGAAAGTAATCTGCATACAAAATTATTTGGGAATCCTGTGGGCATCTGTGAGATGTAACAACTCAGACTCCTTCAATAACATCCTTCTAGCAGCTGCAGAGGCACTGCAGATTTTAGGCTAAAAAATAGCTGCTCAACGCCTCCATTCTGCTTCCCACAGACAACAAATGTTTCCTATCTTTTTATGTCACACTAATCCATCTGTAAAATTCTGGCTATGTGCAAAGAACAGGGCTGGGCCCCAAATGTGCAACTGTGGGCACTATTTTGTAGCAGGATGTGTGAAGGCAGCTAGGATTTGATTGCTTGTACACTTTAATTGTAAGGTCTAACTATTGACAGTCTTCTTACTGCTCATTTTCTACTTGTTGTCTTCTGATTACTTGTGACATCAGGACAGTTGGCCATAGAAAATGCAGCTTCATGTAATCTACCCCCTTATTCATTTTGTGCTATAGTAAATATTCAGGCAGAGTCAATTATAGAAGTAGAAGGGGAAGAATTAAAACCTAATGAAAGTTAATCAAAGAGAAGAACTTCCTTCAGGCTGGCCATGCATGTCTGTAGTTTGTCTGTCATTTATAATGCTGCAGCCTCTGGTTCATAGTCAAGCTGTAATTCTGCCAGTTAATGTATCCAATTAACCCCACTAATGAGCTAATCAACAGTGTAAAATCTGTGTAAAATCACTGAGGGTGTATGATGAATGGGAAATGCACTGAACTCTCACAGTATAAAAAGTGCTTTATTGCACTTGTTAAAGTGGCACAGTCTTCTCCCTCTCTAAAGGATAATTTATCACTAGAGTCTGTAACAGTGCCGTGCCCTGATAAGGGAGAGGTGGCAATAAACCCATCATAAAATGATTACTCAGGAATGCAGAGCAATTAAAGTGTCTCTGCATATCAGAGTCATAGGCTAGAGAGCAAAAACGGTACTTTTTGGCATAGGGTGCTAATAAAAGGTAAACAGTTGTTTGAAGGTGATCCATAATTTGGGAAGCAAATACTTCATACAAATATTTCAGTTTAGGAGTAAATAATCTACTGAACACTGTGGGTTATGACATATGAAAATCATTCAAGAGTAGATTCTGCCAGCTTTTTCAGTATGAGAAATGTTTGCTGCAGTGATAATTCTGCTAATTTCAATAGATCGTGTGAATAAGAAAGTAATATTCCACCCAAATAAGCATAACAGAGTCTGACTGAGAGAAAAGAATCAGACAAAACTATGCTTTTTTTTCCTACAGTCATGACTAATGGAAAGCACTGATAACAGTAATTACTTTCAATCATTGTTTTGTTATTTTATTCAGTATCCAGGCTTCCTTTCTTTCAGCATCTCTTTTTGGGAGATACAGTTTAAGGAAAAATAACACATGACAAGAGAAAGAAAGGAAAGAAAACTGAAATACTGGTATGCAAAAAAACCTCTCTATAGTTAAGGACAGGACCATAAAGAGAGAGAAAAAATAGTTGTCTTAACCTTGGAAGTAAAAAAAACCAAAACCCAAAGAAAACCACCAAGAAAAACAAATTTTGCTAAGTAGAGGAGTGAGGCAAATTATCATAGGAGTTTGGGAAATTATTTCAAAGAAAACAAGGAAGTTAGATCCAGCTCTCCAATAGCAATAGCTAAATTTGTGTTTATCTGGTGCAATTTAATTATCTATAAGAGTAGGGGGAAACGGGTTACATGAGCTGCTAGAGATCCAAACTGTTTTATGCCTGAATTTGAAACTATTGTACTTTTCATGTAACAAGAAAACCTTTTTAAAAAATATACAAGAAGCAAAAATGATTTTAGTAGAAAGAAAAAGAGTGTCAAGGGTTGTCTGGGATATTGAGAGATACATACAGCTTTAGCTCTACCGTTTATACTACAGGAAACAAAACGAGATCACAATAGGCACTGCTAAAATATAGCCTTTGCAGTAGGTTTTTGTTTATTTTTTTGAATGCAAAGGCAAAATGAGTAATTTTCAAAAGAATTATACAGGGCTTGTAAAAGGCAGCATTTGTCAAAGCATTCTGCAAAGAGACAAACTGCAGGACATTTTTTTCTTGTGGTCTGTGTATGGAATCTTCCCAAAAGAGTTAGTGTTTTGTCTCTTTTTGATCTTCTTTGCCGTTCTTCCACTGACAAAAAATAGGAGGTTTGAAATATTTTGTGTAGTGTAGGTGTTCTTGGTTGGTGTGATTATATTACAGGATGTGAGTACATGTCCCAGGCTGAGCTCTGTCGGGTACTTGTGTCCTCCTCCCACCTTCTCTCTGCACTTTTCCACTTCAAAGTCTTACCTGTGGAAGAGGGAAAGACAACAAAGTGAGCCGAAAGGGGGTCTGTTTGCTTGCCCAGACAGCCCTGGGCACTTTCCATCACCACACTGGCGTGGTTGAGAGGTGCATTGGGATGCAGTGGAAGAGGAGCTCAGGAGACTGAGAGACACAAGGATTTGAGAAAATCGTATTGGGGAACACCAATTAACTTTAATTGCTAAAAAATGTACAATAAAAGGAGACAAAGTTAAGTGACACATTCTGGGGGTGGGAATTCACAGAGGGCCTGGGAGGACCCTGGGAGGAAAGTAAATTCCCATGTGGTGTATAAGCTGCAGGAGGCATGGAGGTGTCTGGAGAGCAGGAGGAGGAGGTTAGCTTTGTAGAGGGATTGGCATAGAGCAGGTATAACAAGAAATGTTTAGAAGGTGAGAGAGAGAATTTAAAAGAAAAAAAAATCATAGAATCTTTAACTACAGACACATTTACAGAACAATGGATCTCCACCTTATCTGTGCCCCAAAATTTGCTGGCAGAGTTGCTTACTATTCCTTATTTCTTATAATTTGAGTTAATCACTGTGTTGTGAATTAGCAGAAACATGAAGACTGTGGTTATATTCCTTGGATTGTCCATATGTGTGTTCAGCCACCCAACTGTCACACAAAATTGAGATACATGTGCAAGTTACTTCTGAATCAGGTCTTATAAACTACTAT
>VXBX01004999.1:7476-20815 GCA_013400415.1 Scytalopus superciliaris
ATTTTATAATATCCTGTTTCATCTTCTGTGAAAACAAGCTATGCAGTGGCAGAAAATACTACAGGAAGATAATGTGCTTATATTAAGCAAATTACTCCATTTCTGTCTAATTTCATAGCCTGGTAATGTTTTATCTGGTGCTTGGCCCCAGGCAGCCTTAGAACTCTTGGTACAGAAATATTTTTAACTAACAGCAACAATATTTTGAAAGAAGAAAAAGCAGTGCCACAGTGCCACAGCTTTCCTTCATATA
Source organism: Scytalopus superciliaris (assembly GCA_013400415.1). Lineage (NCBI taxonomy): Eukaryota > Metazoa > Chordata > Aves > Passeriformes > Rhinocryptidae > Scytalopus > Scytalopus superciliaris. The sequence continues at coordinate 7,730 of VXBX01004999.1, forward strand.
AGAAATTCTATATATTTATATCTGCATTATACATAACAGTTTTATACATAGGACAGCTTTAGTGTATAACTTAGTTACACTGGCCCAGGTTGTACCAGCTGTGTAATGTTCCCAGTTCATTTCTGGCAAGTTAGTCTCCCATAAGGACAAAGGCAGTTGACTTGGAAGTGTCTCTTAGTTCCTCAAAGAATAATTCACTGATGTCATTGTCCTGACTGAAAGGTCTATAGTAGACTCCCACAATTACATCCACATTATTTGTTTTACCCTTGATTCTTACCCAAAGGTTCTCAACTGTGCCCCTGCCAACTGTGAGCTCCATACATTCTAGCCAATCCATTACATACACTGCCACCCGTCCAGCTCTTCTGCCCTGCCTATTCCTCCTGAAGAGCCTGTGACAGTCTATGAGGGCACTTCAACCACAGGTCTCATCCCACCAGGTTTCACTTAGGTCAATGGTGTCAAATCTCTGGGACTGGGCCAAACCTTGGAGCTCTGCTTGTTTGTTCCTTATGCTGTGTACATTGGTGTAGAAACATTTCAGGTGTGGTACATTGTAGTCAAACCTCCTGAAGCAGATTGAGGAATCCCATTAGTTCTCATTTCCTCAAGTTTTGGCACACCATCCCATCGCTCTTCACTTAGAAGCCTGGTTTTGTCCTTTTTCCCCTTCCAGGTTAGTTTAAGGCTGTGCCAACAAGCCCAACTAGCTCCTGCACTAGTATTCTTTTTCCCCTTTCAGATAGGTGCACCTCATAAGGTGTCAGTAGAGCAGGTGTTGAGTATATCATCCCATGGTCAAAAACCCCCAAATTTTTCCAATTACACCAACTTTGAAGTCACTCATTGACTTGATGGATTTGCCTTTTCCAGTCAGTATTATTCTTTGTTACTGGAAGGATCAAGGAAATCACTACCTGTGCTCCAGATCCTTCAAACAAGCATTGGCAAGGCCTTGCAGTATCTTTTGATTGTCCTTGGATTTCTATTTGTTATTTTGTTCCTGACAGCTTGAACAACCACTAATGGATAATAATTAGAGGGTCTTACTAGATTGAAGGGTTTTCCAGTTATGACCCTTCCAGAGCCTCTGGGAGACAGCAGACTTCCCTGTGAGTTGGGTCCAGTCTGCATATTGGGCCCTATGTTCCTCTTAGAAGGCAATCTCCTATTACAACTGCTCTTTTGTCCCTTGCAACAGAGGTGGTTATGATGTGGGATACAGATGGTGTCTCTTTACGAGGCATCTCTGTCCATCTCATCAGTTGTCTGATCTTCTAGTTCCAGGGCCTGCAACCTGTTGTTGTAGAATGTGCCAGTCCTACTTGTTAAGCTTTCAAAAGGAGGAGGTACCTTCCTCCTGGTACATGCAGAAAACTGCTTCCAGCCTTGATCTAATTACCGTGCAGGCCTCTGAGTCTACTGGTTTCTCCACTGCAATGGAGGTTGGGGACTCCTGAGAGCCATGATACTGTGGTGTCTCTGTAAGTAAATGGTCAGTCTCTTGCTTGTTCTCTCAAACACGACGTACCCTATTTGGTTCCTCCTGTAGCTCCCTCACCTGGCAATAGAGCTCTTCAGCCACAGGACACGTTCTGCAGAGAACTGTCTATCCCAGCCTCACAGAGGCATCAGGCACACCTGTGACCTGGAGAGCTACATCTACCATCAGCAGGTCTGTCTGGCTGGAGGCCTCTGACATGGCTGGTTCAGTGAATCCAGCTGCTGCAGAGGAATGAGCTCCACAGTATGTCAACACCATAACTGAAGAAGCTTAAACTAGTATGCTAATAAGACTGGGGCTGAAAGGATCTTTTTGTGCTCTTCTCCACCAGATACTGACTCTGTTTATTTGACTCTATTGGCTCCTTAGGGATGGTTGGAGAGGAGCCCTTCCTGCTTGCCCTGCTGGTGTGAACTGGTGTGAATTGCCATGCAACCTGCCATGCCATGCCCTCGCTGACATGCCACACTGACTTGTCATAACTTTAGGCATGTTTATACTGTTGATCTGGCCACTGTGTTTCATCATGGAGCTATGGTCCCTAGACTTATGTTAGTTTCTTCCTGTACATTCATTTTTAGTAAACCAGAATGCTTTGTTCAGGGGAAAATCAAAAAAGCAATTATGAAAATTGTTTGCTTCCTACAATATGGACAGTGAAAGAGCTAATTTAACACTTCCCATTGCATCTTTCAAACTATTTCACTTCCAACTGTATAAGGCATCACAGGGCACTTCCCCTCTTTCTTACAACACCCCATGAACACACCTCACACATTGTATCTGTGAATATGTCTATATGCATTGTGCAAAACTGCAAAATGCTATTCCTGAAGGCTGCAGAGCATCCTACTTGTCATTCAGCTAGCTGGTTAGTTGGTTGACCTGCTGTTAACATCTATAAAAATGTGATAATGACTGAAAAGCCCAGAGACATGACTAGGACTCTGAGAAAAGAAATGTGCTTGGATCACAGTCAGAAGCCAGTGGCAAAAAAATGTTTATTTAACTTTGAAAAATCCCCAGTAGGGCCATACAAACACTCACAATTAAATGTGTTTTGCTGATGCATATCAGCATACACTCACATACTTATGTGAGCTGTGCCAGCTTCCACAAGTTTGGACACCCAGCTGAAAATGTGGACGCTTACTTTGGCAGATATCGTAAAGTTGCTTATATTTAGCTGTTAGAATCTATGGATAAATCCCACTCACTTTGTCCCAGTGTGTTTTTATCTTAGACAAACTCTTTTAGCAGAGGAAAGAAGTACTAGCCTGTATTTTTGCATGTGCTTTGTATAAATAAATATTTATATTTTAAGTAGTATAGTTCCCTTTCTCTGTAGGTATTCATTTGCACACTTTTCCCTTGCTTGGGAAGAAGTATGGGCCATCTTCTCAACATACATGTACAGGGACCAAAAGCTGCCTGGAGGGCTCAAGTTTAAAGAAGCAGAAGTCTCAAGAAGGTGTAAGAAGACAGCAAATGCCAAAAAAAATTATAATTTATTTCAAGGCAATTTGGTTTTTGGCTTAACAGCAGCCTTCCAGTGTACAAACTGATTCTGTGGTAAACTAATTAGAGTAATGTTGGAAGGGACCTCTGGAGATCATCTAGTTGACCTGCTCTAGTCAGAGAATGGTTTGCTAGGGCAGGTTCTTCACGCTGCTGGACATATGACATGTCCAGGAAAGTTTTGACTGGCTCCACAGATGGAGATAGCACCCAGTCTCAGAGTAACTTTTCCCAGGGTTTGACTAGCTCCATTATGATTTCTTTTTTCTTTTACACTTCAGCTGAATTTCATGTAGATCAATTTGTGACTCTTACTTCTTGTCCTGTCACTGGATATCTCTGAGATGAATCTGACTTTGACTTCTCTACTCTACCACATCAGGCATTTATACATATTTATTTGGTCACCTGTAAGATCCCAAGTCTTATGAGCTCATAAAAGGGCTTTGCTTTAAAAATATACAAGGCTCCATACAATCTCCACCCTCTACACATATTAGAAGAGTCTTCAATTCTTTTAACACCCTAAGAGAAAGTGCAAAGTAGAAAAAGCTGCACACATTTTCTCCAAGAGGTGCTTTCACCAGTAATCTTTAAGAAATAAGAGTACTCAGCAAAATTTTAAAGGGTAACATACAACCAAAACAAAGCATTCCACAAAGTCTTGACTTAGCACACAGCTTAGTGAAAACCAACTCATTCAGTATCGAGTTACCCAAAATATTAGGAAAGGAGATTAAGAGAAGAAAAAGTAAAGAAAGAGAGAGAAACAGGAAAAATATAGCTACCATACTGCCTAGATCTAGCATAGGTCCACCTACAGGAGTCTAGAAGATGGAGGGTTTGAGCATGTGGAGACCACATCTTTGTTTTTTTCTGCTCTGGTCCTCTGTGGCCACCCCTCCCAGGTGGGACTTGTGGCGCACTGGCCACTTTGGGGTTCCAGAGTGGAGTGAGGGGTGGTGCTCCCACTGTGTGAGCCAATCTAAGGCTTGGTTAGAGGTCCCAGTGTGTGTGGTGTCGATGGTGCTCCTGATGTTCAGTGTCTGACATCTTCTTCAAGGTTGCCCCAGAACACTCACAGGAGCCATGGAATGGGATAGGGCATTACCTCACCTTTGTGAAATTCAGCCTGTGCCTACACACACACACACACACACCCACACACACCCACCTACCTAAACTGGTCTGAACCAATAATTAAAATAATAATCCAGTGTCTCGCATTCCCTCCCAATATTTCTTTTTTCCAGACTGAACAGTCCCAGGTATCTCAGCCTCTCCACATATGACAGATGCTGCAATATTTTATCATCTTTGTTGTCCTTTGCTGGACTTGCTTCAGCAGGTCCATGTCTGTCGTGTTCTGGAAAGCCCAGAGCTGGATACAGAACTCTAAATATGTCTCCTCAGGGCTGAGTAGAGAGGAAGAATCACCTTCCTTGACCTTCTGACACTCAGTGCAGCCAACAAAGTCTGTTGCTCTTTTTTCCTGCAAAGACCCATTGCTGACTCATGTTCAACTTGCTGTCCACTATAAGCCTATATTGTATTTCCAAAGATGCTTTTCAGTCAGTGAGCCCTCAACTTGTGCTAATTGAGTGTGTTTATTTAATGCATTTATTCTTTCTCAGGGGAAGGACTTCACATTTGCAATGGTTGAAATTCTTCAGGTACTTCTTGGCCTGTTTCTCAAGCCTACTGAAGTCCTTCTGAAGGGCAAAGTAATCATCTGGTCTATCAGACAGTCCTCCTAATTTTGTATCATCTTCAGACCTGCTGAGGGTGCATTCTATCTCTTCATCCAGATCATTAATGAAGATGTGAACAGATGTTTGTTTTCCTGCTCATTGGGAGGGACTATTTTCAAGCTTGGAAAGGTGATCCTCGAAAATCAAAAAGCTCCCATGAGCCCTCTTCTCTCCAGGACCCTATCCCTTGGGATTCTTCCAAGCAGGTCTCTAAATATGACAAACAGGATAAACAGGACTACCGTTCTGAAGTTCAGGGTTATTATGCTATTTGTCTTGTTTCCTCTTCTTGGGATCCTAAACTCCACATTCCATGGTCACTTAAGCCAAAACTGCCTCCAGTTTTCATTCTCCTGATCAGTTCTTTGTTTGTAAGAATTTGTTCCAGCAGAGTGATTCCTTTGTCAATTTGTTAATCCCTTGTGTCAAGAAGGTGTTGATAAGGTGCTCCACAAATACTCTGCTTTGCTTATAGTTTGCTGCTTTGGCCTTCCAGAAAATTTTTGGATCAAGTGATCTATGAGGACCAGGACCTTTGAACATGAGGTTTCTGCCAGTTGTACAAAGAAAGTCACATCTACTTTTTCTTCTTTGTGCTGGGTCTGGGTGGGATGGAGTGAATTTTCTTTATAGCAGATGTTATGGTGCAATGTTTTAGCTCCGTGATCAAAATGGTGTTGATAATACACCTTTGTTTTAACTACAGCTGAGCAGTGCTTCCGCAGCATGAAGCCCTTCTGTACTTTCCATGCTGCCCCTGCAGCAAGACAGCTGTGGGTGAACAAGTCAGGAGGGAACATGACCAGAACAACTTACCCAAAATGACCAAAGAGATACTCCATGTCATACAGAGACATTTTCAGCTATAAAAATCCAAAGTGAGGAGTGTTCTGGATAGGTAATTATTGCTTAGGGACTGACTCACTCTTCTATGGGAAGGGATGAGTGATTGCATTTGCACCACTTACTTTCCTTGCTTTTCTCCTTTTCTTCTTTCCTTCATTTAGTAAGCAATTCTTACCTTGTCCCACAAGTTTTGGGGTCTTTTGCTCTTCCTATTCTTTCTCTCCATCCTGTTGGTAGCAGAGCAAGTTAAAGAGTGGCTGAGCAGAGCTTAGCTGCCAGTCAGGGTCAAACCACTACATTTTTGAATTAATTGGTGAAGGGAAATATACTCACAAAGGTTAATGGAACTGCAGAAACAAAGCCAAATATCTAATTTATATGTATGTGGAGAAGAGATTGAGTGTACTTGTTTTATTGTGCGTGAGTATTGAAGGGATTCATTTCTGTTAGCAGAATTTGAAAAGGGCTTAGTTAGCTATTCTGCTTCAATTATCCGGAGGAAAAGTGTAAAAAGGGGATTTATGAATGTCTAGATATGGTTCTTGTCATTCTCTGACCATGAAGATTCACATATTTTGTGTCATGTTCTGTTGTTACTTACTTGAACTAAATGACAGCTAACAATGTTATGCACTTAGCTCTCTCTCTGGAGTTGTTAATCACAACAGTGGCAGGCTAGGACCCGATGTTTAGGACCTGAATAATCCTGTCTTGGTGAAATTAATTTAGATAGAACAGCAAGTTAGCCTCATCAAACAAACTGTTCCTGTTAAGAGTGAAACATGGCAACTGACGCATCTATCTAGATATTGGAGTTCAGCCTCTTCAACAAGCTAGCTGAAATTAGCATTCAACTCTAACCTTGCAAAGTGTGAGTGTGAAACTCATCAGTTTAAGTGTGTATGTTCAGAGACACATAGGATAGTTCAGGGTACATACAGACACTCTCACTCTAGAGATTCTAGATACTGGTGCCTTTAAGGTTCTGATAGAAGTATCTCCCATCTTGTTCACAGTGCCACCCTACTCCCACAGCAGACTGAAATTTACATCATAATAACATCAGTTAAAGAATCACAGAATCACATAGTTAGGGTTGGAAGGCACCTCTGGAGGCCATCTTGTTCAAGCCTAGAGCAAGTTACACAGGAACACATCCAGGTGGGTTTTGAATGTTTCCAGAAAGGGAGACACCATGACCTCCCTGGGCAGCCTGTTCCAGTGCTCTGCCACCCTCAGTGTAAATAAGCTCTGCCTCATGTTGAGGCAGAACTTCTTGTATATTAGTTTATGGCCATGAACTTAGTTACTTCTTAAGTTGCTTGTGTCCCAACAATTTTGCTAAGTATTACAATATAAATGACTGAGTCGCTTCCAAGAAATTAAACAATAAAATCACAGAAGACATTACATTCATACCTAATCAAATAAATACCCTCTCAGAACTGAGGAATCACTTCGGGAGAAAGCATTATAATCTTCCAGATCCATATGCCTCTAGTGGGCTTCCCAACACCAAGTGATTTCTTTACTTCCTAGTAGGAGCTCAAAATTTTCACAGAACTATTACAGATACTCTCACATGGTAAGCTCACTGAGCTTCAGTTAGAGAACTTCAAATATGGCCCATCATATACTAAAATTTCTGGAGGAACACATGGCACGGAAGAGTTTTAGGACTTTTGTTTTCCTGGTCTGGAATCTCTTTTTTGTGGGAAGCATGCAATCTAGAGCCCTGAATTAAATGGCCGCAATGCTAAGTACATATTTATAAAATATTCTATAAATCAAAATTTACATTTCACAAGTATTTTCCACTACAGACTCATTGTGACATCCTTACAGTGGACTGGTCAAATTACTACAGTAAACATTTCAAACCATGGACACAAATAAATTGCTTAAACACAGGTGCCTAGGGTCACTTAAAACACTCTAAGGCATCCTAGATATCCCCATGTCACTTCCAGGTGTGACACACAATTTATGAGACATCTCTATAACAGATAGAAGCCAGGGATGGATCTAAACTTCTCCTCAAATGACACTAGAAACCTATATTTTGGCAACTACATTGAACTCCACCATTTAACTCTTGTTCAATGAGTTTTCTCCACCTGTGACTCATGGAGACATTTGATGCAGCACAGCTGTGTGACCATAGCTAATTTTAATAGGAAAATGAATTATTAGTATGTGGGAGCATAAGTGAGCTAAAGCCTTTTAGGATAATTAGAAACACAGACAAAAGTATAACTGTTCTGATAGTCATATCTGCTTCAATATTCAAGATAAAAATCACTGCCATTGAAATGTATAAAAACCTAAGGAGCAAAAAATTAAACTAGAACAGAAAATGATTACAGAGTCCTGGGAGAGGTGATAAGGGACTCTAGACTGCAGATAGTTTTTTAACAAGCCTTCCAGTCAAAGAGAAGTGGCTTGAAAGGGCTAGTTGAACCTGGAGAATCAACAAATGGTTGCAGGACTGGTGCCAGAGCCCAGGGTTCAGCTACTTAGACTATGGGACTTCCTTTGAGAAACTTGGTCTACCAAGGATTCATGGAGGTCAGCTTTATCAAGGGCTCATCATAGCTTTGAGAATCCACAACAGGAGTTACAGACATGCACATACCTACAGGGCTAGAATCTTACTTTCATTACAGAGATGTGGTGGGATGGCTTTTGTGACTGGAGTATTGGAATGGAAGGATACAGGTTCTTTAGGAAGGACAGTCAGAGGGCACGAGGTGGTGCTGCCTTTTATGTCAATGACCAGGAGCAGTGCCTGGAGCTCCCCTTGTATTAGGAGCTGACTGGGAGCATATGGTTCAGAATTATAGGGAGGGCAGGGTCAGATGACATTATACTGGGGGTCTGCTATAGGTTGCTTCACCAGGAAGGCCAGACCTTCTATAGATAGATAGGTGCAGCCTCAGATTCATGAACTCTGTCCTCATGGGGAACCTCAGTCACCCTGGTATCCTGTCAGAGGGACAATGCAGCAGGTCATAAGAAATGCAGCAGGTTCCTGGAATGTGCTGATGATAATTTCCTATTCCAAGTGATAGAGAAGCCAGTGAGCAGAGGTGCTATGCCAGATCTTGCTCTCACCAAGAAGGGGCTGGTGGGGAATATGAAGTTAAAAGAAAGCCTGGGCTACAGGGACCAGTGTCTTTTCTGCTTGCTCTGCAGCTTTCTTAATTGCACTGTTATTTCATTTCCTGTCTTTTACTGTGTTTCCTATACATTTATTGTGTTAAAACAGCAGTTTGTTGCTTCAACAATTCTGCTGTGGTTTAGAAGTATTCTAAGGGCTTATAGTTGAGTTAGATCCATGATTTGGTTACTCTTTGTCATACTGAAAATAATGTCAAATAATATTTGCACAAAGCAACGGCCTGATTTTGCTAAAAAGCCTTATCCCCAACAAGGTGTTCAGTGACATCATGCTAAAGGTTCACATCTCAGTTCAAGATTCCTTTCATTGACTACAGGCCTGAGATCTCTTTGTTTTTCTCAATTTTACTTTTCCAGAATGAAAAATTATTTAGCACAGTAGCTATTGGGAGCTAAATAGGTCTGTGGGGTCAAAGAACTGTAGAACCAGACTTATTCCAAATGACAAGTCACCAGACTATTTCACAGGATTCAAGACTTGGACATAAGGATTTGTCAATCTTATCTAGAAATCTATGTTCCATCAGTCTTGATACAGTTTATAGTGTTATATCTTATGTAACAATAAGTTATGCTGTAGCCTTTTATCATAACGTCCAGGTCTATCTAACATGTGAAAAGTAATTTATTATAATATTAGAAGTAGGTCACTACATAAGGATCAGAAAACCATCCCTTACTCCATCTTCTTATACTCTTCACATGGGAAAAGCATGCAGGAATTTTTCTAACTTGGAGATGGAAAGAGACATTTGACTAATGTTATAGAGAATTAATATTAGATTCAAGAAGTACATGCAGGTCTTCAAGTCTATTTGCTCAAAAACAGAACCACAAATTTTTAATAGTCCTGAAGGCCCTTGGATATAATCTGTCTCTGATTGAAAGTCAGTGTGCTTGACCTAATAAGGAATTTCTCAGAAAAGACAGCAGTAGCTGGTGACTGTCAGTCCTTCAGATTACAATTTTACAGCGTAGGCACAAATTTAGCAGGCACAGGTCTTTGTAAAAAATAAGATGTAACAAATTGTTAGTACTTCAGCATGGCCTACCTGTAGCACCTAAAATTCTGTTTTGCTCAGTTTCTAAATATATGTGGTAAATATGCCTGTGAGATCATGATGTGTAAGTCCTAGGCTTTTTTCACTTTCCTGTAGTTTTGTCAAAATTTTCCAGGTAATAATTTCAAATGGGACTACTTTTCCCTCTTGTCACACATCATGCAAGCAGTCTACTCTTGCTCTCAACTTAATGTAGTTGCATTCCAGAGACTGTTGGCAATACATCCTGAATTTGTCCAGGGAGTAACAGTCTCAGGTAGCCTAGTACATCCAATTAGATTTTACATTCCCTTTTCAGGTGTAAATCTGAAGTTGCCATGAAATCCATTCATTCAATTAAATCTTTCATTTTAACACTGGTGTCACTTAAGTACTTCTGAGCTGTTATATAATCTTAAGTCCATGAGTACATAACCACCTCTAATACAGTATGTGGGAAGCAAATACTGTAGAAAAAGAAGAGCAATATATTAATATTGCTATCAGAGCCCAGTTATATCAGAAAGCACTGTTACAGTGTGCAGGTCAGGTACCATCTTAATTCTACTTGCTGGATTACAGAACTTTATTTGCAATGCTCAAAAGTCAGGAGTGTCTTTCATTTCCTCATAATAGTTTAAACTATCCACTTCAATTTTGCTTTGCTTTGTAAGGAATGGGTTTGTTTGTTTGTTTGTTTGTTTTCTTTTTGTCTTAGTTTGCTTTGGTTTTAATTCTTAAAATATTTTAAATTATGTTATTTTGCTCACTGAGTAGAAAAAAAAAGATCAGGGTTTAACTCAGGCATTTGATGTGAAGACACAAATTCACATTTCAGTGCCCACAGCTAGTTTGTCTCCAGTAATTTGTAATGATAAAGAAAATGCCTAAACATCTGTGTCATGCTAATCATGTAACTTAGTGAGAGGTAACGAGTGTTCACAGTAGTATCAGATCTGGTTTTAAATATTTAAAAATAAGATTTTTAGTTGGAATTTTTTAAAAATAAAGTTTGAAGTATTCTACCAAATTTTTATGATTGTTTCCAAAATTAAATTCCACATATTTAAGTGGTCAAATAATTTTTTATTCTCTAGATTAACTTTTAATTTATTATTATCTTTGGAAGTATTGCAATTTTCATATCCTGCTTTCAGATTTCTTTATGATTTTGCAGACAGATAGGGGATTTAAAATGGTCTCTGGCATTATTAAAGAACAAAATTTCTTTTTCATTTAACATTGGATTGGTAACTTTTCCCTCTCTGTTAAAAATTATCTATAGCCTCTAAATGTCATGTTTTCTAGTTTATTTTAAGTCAAGTATGTTGGAAAGCATATATGAACCTTTACAAGGCCATAAATGTTTATAAACTACTCTAAATATGACATCTGAAGTACAATGGATATGAAACGGAACTTGCTGCTGTCATGCTGAACACCACCAAGCTTGCTCCAACAAACCAGATGGAATTTTGACCTTGTACTTTGTGTTCTCTCTGATCAACATGTACTTTCACAATTGGAAACAATCGTGAATTGTTCTGTGCTCGCTAATAAGGAATAATTGTCATTATCAAAAAAAGACAAAATTCTGCAAATTGCCTTGTAGAAATGCTTTGTAGGTACATAAGAACTATAGAGTTGTAGTACTTTCTACCATCCGTCTACTTGGTAAGACAAGGTATTGCCATACACAAGCTACACAGTGTTGGAAAAAGACATTTTTTTTTCAAGAGCAGCAAGAGCAAATCTTGTATACCATCTGCCTTCTAAAAGGTGTGAAGGGAATTTCACATCACAGGACATGAGTGACTTCCTCTGCAAAATGAGGAAACAGATTGCCATAATTTTTTTTCACCCAAAAAATTGTTGTTTAGTCACTGGGCTCTCAATGCCCATGGTAACTTCTCTCACACATAACATTTATTTATTGATTTATTCACGTGTTTCATTATTTTGGCATAGGAAAAGTTCTGTCCTTATTTTCCAGAATGTTTCTCAAAACAACAAACCCAAAGCAAAATAAGACAGGATTTACCAGACACTGAAACATACTTTAAACTCGAAGGCAGTGAAAAGTCTTATTTAACTCAATTGTGATACTTCATTGACATACTGAGTTTCTGCTGACTTCTGAAGGACTGCAAATTGCTATAGCACATAATATGCATCCTGCACTTGCAGTCGTTGGAATGAATAAGTTCAATAAAAGAGAATTTTTCGTGCAACTCTTTATATAGTATGAAAATAATTAATGTTATTTCACAAATTTTTCCATCAATTTGGAAAATGTATAGCTAAGAGTTCTATGCATTTTTTCTTTAAAATCTTGGAATTTCAAAAAGATAGAGAATAAAAGAGATAAAATATGTTTTTCATTACTTTTGGCAGTTAGTTTAAGCACAAGTATTCCAATTAGGAAATGATGGCCAAAAAAATAGCTCTATCATTTGATCTTTTCTTTTTTGGGGATGTTTTGCTGTTGTAATTGCTGGTAATAACACAAATTGGAAACATTTTCCATAAAAGCAAAAGAGTTTAATTTCAACTTATATAGTGACTCACATAAGAACTCCATTTACAGACACTTTAACATTGTGAATCATTAATCTCTTTGACAAATTACAACACAGCTCTATTAGATTTCCTGTTACAGACTTTAACAGATGTCTAATTAGAAACTGAAAGCGAATTCAGATTAACCAGTACTTGGCATATGTATAGTATCAGATCATTTTTTTATTGAGACAAACACTTCCTCAGGGGCAAGACGAAATACCATAATTTTTTCCATATACAATAAAGAAAGAACATTTAAGTATTGCATACCCACAACCTGAGTTATTGTGAAATATTTTAGATATATAAGATAAATATTGTATAGCATTCTTGTTAAAATTCTGTTGCAGAGACAATCAGTATTCTTCTACTTCAGAATTTTCCAACTGTTAAATGTATTTATTAAGATTAGACAATAAGAAAACTGGTGGAACAAAACCTCACATCTTTTATTACACAAGTATCAAACCACTGTAACGTGAAGTCCCAAACCATTGCAGGCCACTGAACATGCAAACATAATTTATCTAACTTTTTGACTTACTATCTTCTTTTTGCAAATATTGATAAATTTTGTATTAATCTTGCAATATTACATTACTGTAACACAGCAAAAACTTATAACACTGTAACTGACCTAACTCATCATTTCTGGGCATAGAAAACTTAACATAGCTGTGGT
>VXBX01004999.1:22839-54103 GCA_013400415.1 Scytalopus superciliaris
AAACAAAACAACAACAAAAAACCCCACAACCAAAAACTCGCAACAAAATATCTAATTCACTCAATATATATTTAAGATGTTCTATATTCCTCTTTGTTGTCAAACCTGTGTTCTCTCAGGTTTTTTACAGGTTATTCTTTTTTGTGTGTGGACATATTCTTATACATTTGTTCCTCACTATGTAACAGAACTAAGGATTAATTGTTTAAAAAAAAATAAAGGAAGTTTAATTATTATCTTTTTGATCTGATAGCTAGGACAATTTTTGGACAGAATGAGATGACATTTTCATCTGTGCCTCTATATTAGTTTTTTATTTTATCCAATAATTATTTAATGAAAGTCCATAGAGGCTATATCTGTATACCCACTGGCATCTTTTCTATGGCTACAGATGAGGATTACACTAGAAACTGAGACTGCTGATATGCACTTTTAGCAGTGTATTGTATAATTATGCTGTAAAACTTCCAGTGTATCTGTATCTTGAGTCTCTAAGTAATGTGAAAAATTACTGCCATCATTTCAAAACTTTAACATCTACCTAATGGAGTTTAATTACATTAAAGTTCAAACAGCTGTATAACATCCACTACTTTGGTTAGGTCAAACATCTTCTCCTGAGAATAATGATGTCACTATGTATAAATTCAGAGAAACCTGCTTGCCTGGCATTCTTGCAGAAAAAAATCATAACACCAAATATCCCATTATTTAAGAACAGCGTCAGAAGTGTAATTTATTTCCCATTAAGTTATGTATATTAATATTTATCTTATTGATATTAATATTTCAACAAATATTGTTGTTCTATGTGATATTTTTATTTAATGTCAGTGTAATGATCCTGGTTTAAATATACTAGCCTTTTTTGATCTCCACTTTTCCCGTCTTGTTCCTCTTGAGAGGTCATTAACATTTACAAATCTCTCTCATAATTTGTGATTATATCAGAATACAGCTCAACCTCTTCAAAGCCCAAAGATGCTCTGTTATTTTACCACAATTTTGGTACCCCTCTTTTAGTATTATTTGCCTATTTATATACATTACCAACTATTTTTTATGCTATCCCTCTCAACTAATTTGAAACTACTCACTCTCTGTCATTGACTTCCCTCCTTTTCCTGCTGCTTTCATGCCATTCAGAACAGGAATTTTTTTGTGATGATGCCTTGGTTGAAAATAACAGTAATTTAAAGCAGATATTTAAATTAAATAATTAATTAACACTTTATTTGTGGAAGATCACAATATTGATAAGGTGGAGAAACAAATTACCACACTATCTGTAGTTACATCCCCATTTGCATGAGTTATTGCCTTTTATCATGACATCATTTAGATTCCAACACTGAAGTTTGAATATTAACCATGTCATGTCAGTGGCCTACCTTATCTTTTGGGCATGTTATCATACTGAACGCTAAGAAGAAATCATTGTTTCTGAGGAAGATAGAGCTAACATTTTCAAAGGTTTTCAAGCTCACCCTAATATTCCTTACACAGTAACAGACACACACAGACTAACTGCTTTTGAAAAGCTTTGCTTGAATACTTACCTTTGATCAACTTTCATTTCTTCTTTTTATTAAGGAATCTTCTAGAAGCCAAAACAGACTTAAAAGTGAAGAGGAAGTGATTGCAACTAAGACTATCAAAGAGTACACTGATTCAACACACTCCCTAAGCAGCTTATTAGTGTCAGAGCTCTTGGGAAGTCATGTATAATGTTAAATGTTGTTATAAGTTAGAAACCTCCCTAGGGTGCTGGTTCATGGAGATACTTCTACCAGCTTTCCTGGGATTAATCTTTCCCGGACACAGGTAGCCACAGCAGGGGAAAAAAGATGTAACATACTTATTTGCATTGTCTTGAGCTAATATAGGTAATAGAACACTCATGTTTATTCTCAGTCACATATTTTCATTTTTCATTTTAATAGATGTGTGTATTGGTGTGACTACCATAACAACCATATTCTATTCCCTATTACTGTCACCTGATCTACTGTTTGCCATTTTTAATGATACAGTGTTGACTGCCTGCCCAAAAACATACAAAAATATTGACAGCTTTGTCTGGGAATCAGTAGAATGTCACAAATATTCATGAATAATTCCCATCAAATCTTTTTCTAAATCCTCAGGACTTTGCAGCTGTATAAAACTGAAATTCTTGAATTCTTGAGCCTTCACTGATTAAGGTTTTAATCAAAGAATATGGAAAAGATCACAAAAAAAGGAGTGAAGAAGTAAAACATTTTTTTCCCCTACACAAAAACTCAACTGTCACATAAAAGCTCATGTGGAAGAAAATTCTTTTTGCTTTCTTTTTAGCCTTGACCTATCTGCCATATCTACAGTGCTACCTATTTAAGTATAAAAATAAGACACTTAGAACAAGAAGTAGAGTTGTCCTAAGCTCCCTATAAAGTTAGTAGAAAGAAAATACATTAAATATCTGACTTCTTGTGGAGATTTTCTCTGCACTGACTGTATAGAAAGATATGTTTCCATAAGTATGTTCCCATAGGTATGTTCCTTACTTTCTTAAGTTAGGGTAGATATATACTAATGTTCATATATGTTAGCATATAAAGCATATATGTGAGTCTATTAGAATTATGAAGTAAGTAAATGCAGATGTGTATGTGCATACCCATATTAACTTCTGTTTATTCATGCCTATAATATGAAATCCACCTATCTGAAAGCACAGCAAAGGAAGTATTGCAGGAAGTATCACATAACAGACCATGTCCTGCCACCTTATTCATCCTGTTCTTCTCTTTCAAAAGCAATTCTACCAATATGAATGCTGCAATATTAAAATGTATACAAAATCAGTGCTTCATTTTTTGAAGCAATAAAACAAGAGAATAATTGCAGCATGACCGATGTCTTCTGAAAAAACTTAAAGAGGTAAAACACATGACTCTACAGGATTCAAAGCAATCTGAAATGTGTTTATAATTTTTATATTAACAAAAAAACCCAGAAATACCTTAATAAACATTATTGAAGATTTCTGTCTGTAAGCCATATTATGGATTGAAGAAATTGTCTGTCATCCAAGGACAAACTATAGGGTAGGATAAAGTAGAAAGATTTTAGTTGCAATTGTCTGTCTCCACTGATAGACAGATTGCCATCTTTATAAGCTGAAAGGCTCCAGAAGGAAAAAGAAACCTAGAAGTTTTGAGTGTGAATATTTGAGTGTGAATAAGTAGTGAATATGCTCAGAAGCTTCTTGTGAAGCTTTATAAGAAGATTTGATAATGAATAATAATGTGTCCAGCAAACACAGAGCTGTCAAAGAACAGCGTTGTAACTAGATCAGACACAGCTGCGTAGGCTCAACACCAAAGCTTAGGCAGACCAAATGTACTTCTAGTGAAACTGGAGCTCAGTCAGTACTTATCGTCTTTTGGACACAAACAATAGGTTTCATTTTCACTATGAACATATAATCAATCGTTTATATTTCAGCTACTGATTATTGGAAGCAGCCTGGGTTGCAGTGGTTATACACTGATGGAGTTCACAGTTATGAAGGATATGGGTCAGGTGAACAGTAAAGTCAAGACCCTCAAGTTTAGGATGAAAAATTCCAGCTTTCCAAGGAGCTAGGCAATTGGACCTCCTGGAAAACTGCTGTCAGTGCAATAAAGCAGAACAGAACTCACAGATCTTTAAGGACACTTTCCACAGAGTGTAAGAGCTTTTGATTTCCAGATGTAAGAAATGAGGAAGGGAGGGAAAGACAGCAGCCTGGCTGAGTCTAGACCTGCTAGTCAAGCTAAAGGGTGAGAAGAAAATGCACAAGTGGTGGAAGCAGTGACAAGTATCCTGGAGAGAGTATAGGGATGATACCCAGTTATGTAGGGATACAATGGGAATGTCAAGGCCTATCCGGAGCTCAACTTGGCAAGGGACAAAAAGAGTAATAAGAAATGCTTCTACAGCTTTACATCAGCCAGAAAAGGAAGGTCAAAGAAGATGTACCCCCTTGATAAACAAGATTGTTAAACTGGTAACAACAAATGAGGAGAAGGCTGAGGTACTCAAGCAACTTCTTTGCCTTAGTCTTCACAGACAACCTCTCTCTGTGTCTCTTGATTGGATGGACTACAAGACAGGGACTGGGGGACCAAAGTCCTTCCCACTGTAAGAGAAGACCTAGTCTGATACTACCTGAAAACTATGGTCCTGAAGAAGTTGGCTGTTGTAGTTACCAAGTCACTTTCCATAATAATCAAAAAGTCATGGCAGTCAGATGAGGACTCAGGTGACTGAAAAAAGAAAAACTTTGCACTCATGTGGATGCAGCAAACTACCAATTTGTCAGCCTCACCTCTTTGCCTGGAAAGATCATGGAACAGATCCTCCTAAAAATTACATTAAAGCACTCTGGGGACAAGGAAGTGATTTGAGACAAGGCAGCACAGCTGACCACTCTAATGGGCTTCTGTGATAGAGTGACTGCAGTGGACAAGGAAAGAGGTATAGACATCATCTACTGCATTTCTGATATGGTCCTCCAACAGTATTCTTCTCTCTAAATTGGGAGATAAGGATTTGAAGGGTGGACTATTCAGTGGATCAGGAATTGGCTCTGTGGTCACATCCAGAGGTTAGTGGCCAGCAGTTCAATGTCTGGATGGAGATCAGTGACAAGGGATGTCCCTCAGGGGTCTGTATTGGGACCAGTGCTGTCTAATAACTTCAACAACAATATAGATAGTGGAACCAAGAGCAGGCTCAGCAAGTTTGCAGATGACACCAAGCTGCTGTTTACACTCCTGAAGGATGGGATATCATTCAGAGGATATCTTGACAACTGGGCACACGGGAACCTCATGAAATTCAACAAGGCTAAATGCAATTTGCTGTACCTGGGTCAGGGTAACACTTGGTATCAACACAGGCTGAGGGATGAGCAGCTTGAAAGCAGCCCTGCTGAGAATGACTTGGGGGTCCTGGTGAATGAGTAGCTGGAAATGGGTCAGTAATGTACACTTGCAGCCCAGAAAACCAACTGCATCCTCGGCTGCAACAAAAGAAACTTGGCCAGAAGGGTGAAGGAGGTGATACTGCCCCCGTACTCTGCTGTATTGAAACATCATTTGGAGTACGACATCCAGCTCTGGGGTCTTCAGTATAAGAAAGTCATGAAAAGACCTGTTGGAAAGGGTCCAGAGGAGGGCCAAAAAGATGATAAGAGAGATGGAACATCTCTTCTGTGAGGAAAGGCTGGAGGAAAGCTCTTGTGAGACTTTACTGTGGTCTTGCAACGGCTGGTTGGGTAATGCTCCCCCCGGCTGTCCCCCTGCCACGTGGCCCCCAGGGACCCCACAAAGAGCCACACAGAGACCGCAGGAGAGGGATGAGAGAGAGAGAGAGTTTATTGAAGTTGGGTACAGGTATTTAAGAGTTAGGGTAATTTTACTATGACCAATAGGAGAGAGGGTCACTGGGACTAGGGACCAATGTGTTTGGGTTTTACAAGGACCAATGAGGGAGTGTTTTACTACAGGGGTTTGGGGGAAAAGGTATACAGTTACAAATCCATCTGTGGCATGCATTCATACAACAGTAAAATCCTCTGCCCCAAGGCTTTTGGGTTAGCCTTTTCCTTTTCATCACAAAACACCTTTTGACCATATTTTTTCCACTCTAAATATTGACAGTCCACTGCCACATGGTCTTTCAGTACTTAAAGGGGACTTATAAGAAAGATGGGGAGAGATCTTTTAGAAGGGCCTAGAGGGATAAGACAAAGGATGATAATTTTCAACAGAAAGAGGGTATATACTAGGCATAAGGAATAAGTTTTTTTAACAGAGAGAGTTGTTACAAGTTTCCCAGATAGCTGGTAGGTGTCCTGTCCCTGTAAACATTGAAGGTCAGGTTGGATGAGGCTCTGAGTGATCTAGTAGAAAGCGTACCTGCTCATTAGAGGAAAGTAGTACTAGATGACTTTTAAAGGTCCCTTCAAACACAAGCCATTCTATGATTTTTAGCTGATTGATTATTTGTTCATAGTAAAAGTCAATAGCTACATACAGCTAATTTTTTAAGGTTTTCTGATATCATTGTGAAACAAATAGAAAGGATGAAGCTGCTACTGCCCAAAACTATGAAGACTCCAAGCACTACTCAGCACAGGTGAGATGTAGATCATCAATCCTGGAAATTTGCCTTTGAAAAAATTCACAGAAATAGATATATATCAATATTTCCTAGAGCATATACAAGTATATAAGTTTGTGGATTTTGTATATTTTTATGTGCAACAGTATGAGAAGGGAAAAATCTGTATAAGAATCATTATTAGCTCTGTAGTCTAATAATCTCCCTCTGAAAGATACTCATAGTATTTCAATAATCTTTCAGTGTTTTTTACTGGCAGTATTAACATTGTTGGTAATTATTTTTATCCAAAAAGCTTATCATGTTTATCAGACTTTTATATGATGTAAATGTGAATTTTAGCAACAGTGGACCAGCATTTCCTCTGTGCCTATAGGAGTTTCTATGTTTGCCATCACTATTGCTTTAGGAAGTTTCTAAAAAACTGAAAGCATTTTTTCTTTCATGAAGCATTTATTAGATCACTCCAATAAACCATATGCATCTGAATTCTGATAGTAATTTTTAAAATAATATTCACCTTTGCACAAGTGTCTAATATTATCTTTATTCTCTTAAATTAACAAAAATTATAACATTCTTGCAAGTGAGGGATTAAAAGAATGTTTGTCACATGTTAAAAAAAAAAAAAAGTTAACTATAGAATTCAACTGAAAAAGAAGTCCGAGGTAGTTTTTCCCTGTCCTAGTTCTCTATGTACACACTATGAATATGGACTTTTCATGAGGATACTGTTTATTCAACTTGTAGTCAGACAATTGTTTTTGCAAGCTATACTAGCAACATTAAGAAGCACTCTTATAGTATCTGGAGTTTCAGTAAAATAAATTTCTACTGTGTTGTAAAATCAGCATCATCACAATCATCTACTCTTATGAAGTGTATAGATAAATACATTAATGGAGTTTCTAGTGGCTGTGGTTGTATGATCACTATTGTATGCTTATTTGAAATCACCTTATAGATTTTCTCCCCTTTTAATGTTAAAAGGTCCTGCTTCAGACCATAATAGTTAAATTGCATTTATTGCTGTTTTGAACTTTCTTATTTTTTAAACAGAAAAACTAAGCTCAACAGACTTGTCTCCTGCAGGACCTGCAAAAGACAACAAACTGACAATTTTATGTTGTAGCATCATAGTAATATCTTCAGCAAAAAAGTAGTCCGATGCCAAAAGATAAACCTAGTACAACATAGAAGTTACTATGTCTATAGATAGAATCTGTAGACTTTCGGTTTTCACTTGGTTTTAACTTTATACTTTTTTGAACTAGAAAGCATGCAATGTCAGTCACCTTGAATAGGTGTGGCACCCAACAATGCTCAGATGTTCAAATGAAAAAAAGTAATAGAATTTAATGGATAAGATTCTGCCACCTGATCCTTACAGGATAATACATTAACATTCTAGTAGTTCCACTGATTTTATTTGTTGAGACAGTACTCCAGAAAGAATTTTAATTTATTAAGGCTAGTAAAACTGGTTGTTTAATCATCTTGGTGAAAATGTGACTAAATTCTTGGCAATTACAAAAGAATCCCTAATATTTGAAGGAATAATCAGTCTTCAGACAGTACGTCCTGTATCCTATTTATGTTCTCAATTAGATTCTGATTGTAATCTTAAAAATTCATTTTTGTACTAGAGGGCACTCAAGTATGTGCCAGCAAAAGTAATTAATTCTCTTACAATGCAGTATAATTTACTTACTGTGTTGGAATACAAACACATATAAACTATATGAAATATAAACGTTATTTTCTTGATCTGTTATAATTCAGTAGTTACTTTCTTTCCATTAGTGAAACCAAGCTAACTGATATAAGGAAGAGAAGAACTGGGTTTTGATCAATTTATAGTACTTTAGTTATAACTATTGATTTGAAACTTTGGCATATTTTCCAATCAAATGTGTTCTGGAATTCTGATTTTTCCTGACTCTTAATAAAGATACTTTGTGTTTTTATTTATAAAACTGTTCTGTCACTCACTAGGAAATGTTAATTATTCCAAAAACACTAGCAAGAATTATATTACCAGTAGCTTGATGCAATGTTATTGACAACTGTTTTAGAAGAAAAATAGTTTTATTTCCTCTTAGTCTTCAAGAAAACAGTTGTCCCATATGTAAGGCTAGAAAATATTCTGGAAGAATTACATCAAGAAGATCACAGCTTTTTTTGATCAAGAAGGCTTTCCTGCCTAGAAGAGGCATCTTTCCCCAGAGACAGTTTTAGATGTTTTCTCCTGCATTCCAGAGAAACGCTCCCTGATATGAGAAAAAGATAAATCCTGCAGACATGTCAAAGGCCCCCAACAGAGAGGGGGGGGGGGGGTGGCAGAAATTATAAAAGCCCTGAGAAGAGCAGGGGGATCCCCAGGCCCAGGGTTTGAAGAGTCCTTAGGACCAATGTTCTTTTAAGTCTAGCATTCTTGACTTTGGAAATAACTTTTCCTACAATCCTTCCACTGCCTGGCATTTTGGGCATACCTGTGTGTTACCTTACTTCACACTACAGTGCAAGTATGAAAGTTGGGTTACTAACAGAAAGGAAAAGGGAAGATTTAACGGAATAAATTTAGTATTAAATCAGGCACTGAATCTTTAGACAGAAGGTTTCAGAGATATTTGTCATTAAACGATTTTGCTGTGTAAGAGAAGGAACTGCTTCTTAAAGTTATGTTCATAGCTAAGAGGATGATCCTTTCCTTGTGGATAAGTACATCCATCCCATATATAAGTCCCTAGAGTAATGTTCTCCTGCAGATATCCAAGTGGAAAAGTGTCTGCTAGGCACTTAAAAAATATCCATATTTATAAGCAACGAGAGGAAATTTTTTTTGTGAGCTGCATGCTCATTATAATGGAAGGTGTTAGCAATGCTATTCTAGTTTAGTATTGCAGGTACTTTTAAAAGCAAGGATCATGCACTTTCAGTAGTTATTATCTTGCATTCCGTTTTCTTTTGCTTTGATATAAACGCTGTATTGGCATCTGTGTGATATTTTCTAAATACTGTCTGGTATGCATTGCTGTTCTTGTATGTCTGTGTTATATTTTGCTTCTTGTATATGCTTCCTTGTCATCTAAGATCACTTAATTGATCAGCTAAAATAGTAACAGTGAGATTTTCTTAAAAGAGTCTCTGGTGTTCATGGCCATAAATCCATAGTTCCAACTTTCTGAAGAATTGTCTGTTTCTTCAGAAGTCTCAGGTTAACAAAATGCCTCAGAAAGAAGAAGAAAATTTAACTTTTGTGTGTGGTAAACAACTGTTCTTCAGAGAAGTCCAGCAGTTCAGCAATTTGTTTCTTCTGCTAGCATATAAAATGTTGCATATTAGCCTTTATCTTGTTACATTGGTCTCCTTGAAGTACATATTTATTTTTTAAGAAATGTAAACAATAACTACAGTGTTTTAAATTAAATGCATTTTGTTAAACATGAATTTTTAATTGAAAAAATTATATCAAAACTACTTTTGAAGATTGGTTGTTCATCGCCTCAATGCATGAAGAAGACCACTTGAGGTATTCCTAAGCAGTTATAGAATCTTTCTAGGTATATCAAATCACTCTTAAGTAGAACGAGTAAGTTGTTCCCTCACAGTTGTACCACTTCAATTATTACATGTGCTATTCATTTTGTAGATGATTGTGCCATAATAGGAATACCTTATAATCCCATAAAAACTCAACAATCTTCACCCTCAAATAGCAACCACACTTTTTAAGTTAGTTTTGCTGAATAAACATTATCATAAAGACTTTTAAAAATTTAGTTTAAATAAACAATTTAACCCAATTTCTAGAAAAAAGTATTTAAGATGGATTCATAACTGTAAAAAGATCTGTGTTTTGTGGTGGTGATAAGTAAGAAACACAGTCTCAGTATATACCCTTATGTGCACTGCCTTGTGTTAAACATAAACCTGGAGATTTTATGCGTTACTATGTAATATATATATATATATGTAAAAATATATATAAATATTTCCTTGATAATGCTAGCAAAAAACTCCAAAAACACTCCTAACAGGCAATGATGATAGAAACCTTATTTCATAAAGCTGAAGATATGCCACAACCATTTTGTTATCTTTTTATATCAGATTTTGATACTACACCGAGGAGCAGCTTGCTTTACAAATAATCCTCTAGTAATGAGATGTGAAGGTATTACAAACCACCAACAAAAATCTAAAGCATGTCTTTGTATACATTAACTACCTTTTTTGTCTTTGTCAAGACAGACAGTATGCCTGGAAAGCATTGTCTTTTAAAAACCTGTAACTCTAAGGACTTGACTTTAAAATGCTGGATTAATTGTGATTTTCCTGTTTCTTCTTGTGTTTCCAATAAAATATAATTAATATAAAACTAAAGTAACTAAGTAGCTAATACTAGTTTAATTATATTTTGATGTGAATTTTAAATCAAATGCAGCACAAGTGTAGCACAAATACAATATTATTTATAGCTTCCTGCAGTAGTTTATTCAGATTGTAATTTCAATGTAATTTTAATTTCATTTTAATTGAGTAGTGTAGTTGCACTGAATAATGAGTATAGGAATTGAACTGATGAATTCAGCATATATTTGTCTAGTTGAAATTACATGAAACTTTGGACACAAAAAATAAACAAGAAATCTGTTTTTAATCTTTCAAACTTTATATTAGGAAATTTATGAAATGTTTTCCTTGTTTTCTGTATACGATATATGAACTCCATGATTATATGCATTGGAAGCAGCTATAACTGTACATATGATTTTAGATTCAACATCTGCATTCCCCCAGAATTCAGCTCCACAGATAAGCCACATATAGCTGAAACAAATACTTGGCTCTATAGAAATACATACAAATATATACAAATTGTGGAACAAGCAGCTGGAGAGCAGTCCCATGGGAAGAAATATGGGAATTTGTTGACTATGTGTCAACAGTGTACCCCAGAAACCAAAAGGGCCAGCTGTGCCTTGTGGTGCATCAGGCACAGAATCTCCAACCAGTCAAGGAAGGTGATTGTCCTGCTGTGCACTGTACCGTTTGGCCTCACCTCACAGAATCACAGAATCACAGCGTCACAGAATGGGTAAGGTTGGAAGGGACCACAGTGGGTCATCTGGTCCAACTTCCATGCTCAGGCAGGGTTATCCTAGAGTACATTGTACAGGATTGCATCCAGAAGGTTCTTGAATATCTCTACAAGCCCTCTGGGCAATCTGCTCCAGGGCACAGTCACCCGCACAGTAAACAAGTTCTATCTCACATTCTGGCTGAACTTCTTGTGCACCAGTTTCTGTTCATTACCTCTTGTCTTATTGCTTGGCACCACCAGGTTGATTCCACCCTCTTGGCACTCCCCTTCAGATACTTACAGACCTTGATGAGGATCCCTCTCAGTCCTCTCTTCTTGAGGCTGAAAAGGGCCAGNACAGTCACCCGCACAGTAAACAAGTTCTATCTCACATTCTGGCTGAACTTCTTGTGCACCAGTTTCTGTTCATTACCTCTTGTCTTATTGCTTGGCACCACCAGGTTGATTCCACCCTCTTGGCACTCCCCTTCAGATACTTACAGACCTTGATGAGGATCCCTCTCAGTCCTCTCTTCTTGAGGCTGAAAAGGGCCAGTTCCGTCAGCCTTCCTCATCAGAGAGATGCTCTAGTCTCTTCATCATCTTTGTTGCCCTCTGCTAGACCTGCTCCAGGAGCTCCATGTCTCTCTTGTCCTGAGGAGTCCAGAACTGAACACAGTACATCAGATGTGGCCTCAGTGGGGCTGAGTGAAGTGGCAGGATCACCTCCCTCCATCTGCTGGCAATGCACTTCCTAATGCACCCCAGGATTCCATTGCCCTCTTGGCCACAAGAACACACTGTTGGCTCATACACAGTTTGCTGTCCACCAGGATTCCCAAGTCCTTCTCTGCAGAGCTGCTTTTCAGCAGGCTTTCCCCAGATGCATTCCCCAGCCTGTGATGGTGCCCCAGGTTATTCCTACCCAGGTGCAGGACCCTGCATTTGCCCTCATTGAATTTCACGGTACTTGAGTACCATGTGCAGTTTTGGCCACTTCAATTTAAGAAGAAGATAAAGTTATTGGAATGTGTCTAAAGGAAGGTAATCAAGATGGTTAAAGGCCTTGAGAGCAAGACTTGGGAGGAGCAGCTGAGGTTACTCGATCACATGCGATCACTATATGTAACACAATATATTGTATATTTCTATATTTACATGTATATGTAAATAATGTAAACTTTAATATTCCCGACTTTAAATTCCTTTGTTAATGAGGAAATTCAAAATTGAATATATTTTTTAAACCATAAAATTCAATTATTAAAAAGAATAAAAGAGAGCTGGTATTTCACAACAATAAAAGTCAAACATGGTGTCATGCCCAGCAATAAAAGTTGGTGAGCAGAAGGAGGAAATGTTTGGAATGATGGTGTTTATCTTTCCAAATAACCATTATATGTGATGGAGCCTGGTTTTCCTGGAGATAGCTGAATGCCTGTCTGATGACTGGAAGGAGCTGATTTGGTTTCCTTGCATGTGTGGCTCTTACATTTACCTATTAAACAGTCTCAACTGATGAGTTTTCTCACTTATTCTCTCCCCCATTCTGCTGGTGGATAGTGAGTGGGCATCTGCACAGTGTTCAGTTGCCAGCTGAGGTTAAACAATGACAGCCTGTTTTGTCATAATGCAGATTACTGACCAGGACTAGTAAATATATAGAATACTAAGCAGTATTTAGAAGACCTGAATTTGGATCACAAGGGAGCTGCCAGAAGGGAGATGACATGTGGCTAAGCATAGAGCCTTAAAGGATGTGGCAATATGGGTTGGAAAGGGGAAAGTGTCTGCTCATTTAACAGTGTCTGGTCAAAGATGTTTTTTATGTTAAAATGCATAATGAGAAAGGAGAAAAACCATACACAAGAAAATACAGAGACACAAATCTGACTGGCAAATCATGATGGAGGGGCAACCAAGCCTAGACAAAGTAATGATAATGGAATGTTGAACATGGAAATATCTATTTCTGTAAGATTTTTTGATTGACATTATTATCAAATGGAATACCAAGGAAAACAGGGAAACCATAAACAAAATATTTGGAGGCATAGACCTGACAGAAAAACATAATAGAGATGAAGACAAGAAACAAACATTTGCCAGTCACACAAATTTAAGTTTGTGAATTTATCTTATGATTACAAAACTGCAAGTGAACTGTGACTTTGAAACTGGTAAGGATGAGAACCTGAGGGTCTCCAACTTGTTGTTGGACTGTGCAAACTAATGAAGCAATATGCAGGGGGAGCAGAGGGCAGCTAAGGAGGAACAGACAGAATTTAATTTTTTGATGGTCAAAAAGTGTTATTATTTTCAAAGACTAATGGAACTGATTTGAACAATATTACACAGACTTATTTTTCTTATTCTAGGCACACACCTATCAGTGATAAACAGTAACAGTCAGTGGTGTCTTGGCATTTTTATCTGAATTTCTTGAAAATAAGAGATTTACAGGACAGTTTTCAAGTTCAGTGAGACCTATATATTTTATTTTTTTTCCAAAAAGCTGTTCTGTGAAAACTCCAGGGGGCAGGCATCACATGAAAACATTTATGAAATTGCTCATTGATTTCTCTCTTGGAGGTAAAATGTTCCACACTCACTTCCCTGCACTCTTCTTCAATTCAAGGAATTATGCCGAAGTTAGGAATAAAAGCTTTTTTTTTTTTTTGTCTTCTCTCTCATAATCTGGGCATCACAGGGCAAGGTCTTTCAGAGAGTGTAGCTGAACCTTTCTCCTTTTGCTTACTCTGAATGCCCAAGCCCTGATGCCTCTCCTACAAGCTCATCTATAATACATTTAACATGCCAGTGGAGGTTGGCTAGATGTCAAAATTTGTCAATTTTCCTTATTCCCCAAAATTTACACAGAAACCTCTGTTTGCTGCCCTCTGGGAAAGTGGAAGGAACTAAAATTTCTCACAACTCAGATTTCATCACAACCCTAATCTGCAGCCTTCTGTGAATTGAAAGAACACAGGTCAGGAATGAATTTGAATGTCTATGACTGCTGATTCCAGTAACTATCTTGCTATTACCAACCATTTCTTTCTTTTTTATTATGAAAGGATTAGTATTGTTCCCAAAAATAGCCCAAGAGGCTTCAAATTCCTTTGGGTCTACCACCTATATTCTCCCATTGCACCTGCTTTCACTTCTCTTTATCCACGAGCACACTACAAGTGTGCTGGTTTAAATGTAAACCGGCAGGAGAAATGAACACAACTCACAAAAGACTGCAAGTCAGAACTACAATTTATTAAAAGATCACAATAAGTACAAGAGTACAGAGGGAAAAGCCCGTTTGACCCACAGAAACAGGTGTGTAACCCAGCACCCTGGGGCACAAACAGAANATAGAGGGTGTAGAATACACAGTCTTAGCCACACCCACACAGTGACAAACTGGTCCTGGTCACTATAACCAGGACAACAAGTCAGTTTGTTTCACTGTGTGAACAAAATGTCGTCCACTCTGTCATATGCAGACTCTTAAGTGAAGTGAAGAGATTTGATTAGTTCCTCAGCACAGACTGCAACAACTCCCCTTAAATGAAACTCTCTGATTTAATATGTCATTTAGACCCAACTGAAGCTCCCATTATCCTGTTTCAGTTTGTCATTACCAAAGAACAATCAAAACATTGCTTTATCCATGAAACATGAGCACGTAGAATATTAACCTCCTTTTTAAAATAATCCTTTACATTGTTTTCTTGGCTTCACAAGGTATTTGGAATAAATTCCAGTGCAACCGTCCCATGATCAAGTACTTTAAATTCTTTAAGTAACATAATCTAAACTCTTTACAGGATGAAAAATTCTGTAGCCTCATGTATTGGGTTTCTGTGGCCAAGTTTTGGTAGTGGGCAGTGTAGAAAACTGATAATATGAAAAATCCTTCAAAAAGTGCTTCCTCATTGTCCCTGCTTGCTATCTCTCTTTGGACACCTGAAGGCTACTTGCAAAATTAACCATAGCAAAAAAGGTCTTAAACTCTATATAAAGTGAAGCAAAAATTGCAAAACCAGGAAAGGAGGGGAAGAGAGGCACTTGCTCTGCAAGTCTCCCTGCCTAATGAGACTGAAGCTGACCAGCCATGCTACATGAGTGATTTGTGAAAAGCGCTGCTCCTGCATTCCAAAGAGATGGAATGCAAACATTGCTGGGACATGAGCAGTACCTCCCTGGAGCAAGCAGCCCAAGCACAACCAGAGTCACCCATGAGTTGCAGGAACCACGCTGTTTAAACCTCTGCCACGGCAGGATTTCCTTCTAACAAGTTGCTAGACTCCACCAAGGCCAGAAATAAACATTGAGTTGCAGAGAGAAGAAAAAAAAAAAAAGACAAAAACTGCTCCCCTCCCCTCATCTCAGCAGAAAGGTAGCAGTGTGGTTGTAAACTGTTCTATGCTTTTAAAGGAACCTTAGCTTTTTCCAACTCTTCTCTATTTTTCCTTTTCTTTCTTTTTTACCTCCTTCAGAGTTAATAACGTAAAAATATCAGGGTTTGGTATCAACATATGAATTTGAGTTTTAATCTTGTTTTGAGGAATATTCCAACCTGAAGTTATTTTCACAATCCACAGAGAGCTCTCTTTGCTCCTCTGTGATTAAGCAGATTGTAACAGAGGGCATTACAGGGGTGGCTTCTGTGAGAAGCTGCCAGAAGCTTCGCCCGTGTCTGACAGAGAAAATGGTAGCCAGATGGACAAGACCAAGCTAATCAGGAATTATAGCAACACCTCTGTGATAACATATTTAAGAAGGGAAAGAAAGTTACTGTGCAGATGAAAATTGCAGGCTGAGAAGACCAGAGTGAGAACACGTGAACAACTCTGCAGACATCAAGTCAATGGAGAAGGAGAGGGAGGAGGTGCTCCAGGTGCTGGAGTTGAGGTTTCCCTGCAGCTCATGGTGCAGACCATGGTGAAGCAGCTGTGCCCCTGTAGTCCATGGAGGATCACAGGAGTGCAGAGATCCACCTGCAGCCCCATGACGATACCCATGCCGGACCAGGTGGATTCCTGAAGGAGGCTGCAATGCCATCGGAGGCCCATGCTGGAGCAGGGTCCTGAAGGGGATCTGATGACCTGTGGAGAGAGGAGCCCAGACTGAAACAGGTTTTTCTGGTAGGACTTGTGGCCCTGTGGTGGACCCATGCTGGAGCAACTTGTTCCTGAAGGTGTGCACCCTGTGGAGAAGTGGCCCATGTGGCAGCAGTTTGTGGGATGGACTCCTGCTGGAGAAGTTCATGAAGGACTGTCTCCTGTGGGAAGGATTCCCCAGTGGAGTGAGGGAAGGACTCTTCTCCCTGAGCAGCAGCAGAAACAATGTGTGATGAACTGACCACAACCCCCATTCCCTTTCTCCCTGTGCTGCTTCGGGGGAGTAGGCTGCACTCAGGAAGTAGAGACGGGTGGGAGGAAGGTGTTTTTAAGATTTGTTTTACTTGTCATCATCCTGTTCTGATTTTGCCAGTAATAAATTTAATTAATATCTCTACTTCAAGTCTGTTTTGCCTGTGCTGGTGATCAGTGAGTGATGTCTCCCTGCTCTTAACTCATGAAACTTTCTTTGTATTTTCTCTCCTTTGTCCAGTTGCAGAGGGGAGTAATAGAGCAGCTTTAGTGGGTACCTGCTGTTTACTGGATTCTTCTTCCTCATCTCCATTCTGACTTGTCAAACACACCCCTCCACACCTTCCCAATCTCCTATATATACTACTTATATCTGATTATTAATTATTTCTTTAATAATTTGAAAATTCTCTTTATGATTTGCCTTTGAGATGATGTTCAGTGTCACTGCAGCTGCCATTTACAATTTCTCACCCTGAAAAGGGAAGGCACACCAGATACATGTCGTGTACTGATTTAAAAGTGAACTGGTGGGGGAAATGAACAAATCAAAATTACAATTTGCTGAAAAGATTACAATAAATACAATGATACAGAGAAAAAACTGGTATTTTCTTACCGTTTCTGTGCTTTCCTATCAGTTAACCAGCACCCTAAGCTTGTTCTATGTTGTCTTCTAAAAACCAAAGAGCACAAGGAGTTTATTTGCACAAATTCTTCTTGTCTGGAAAGAAAGCATAGGAAACCTTTTCTGTTTCAATCTCCTGTTGCTTCAGTTACACTGTATTTCATAATTTCCAAAATGTTTTGTGACTCCCATTTTCTTCAAGACAAGGATTGTTAATTCCATATTTTATGTAATTCATCTTTACTTTCTATATCACAATGTTGCGGAAAGCTATAAATAGGATGCTTCTGGTTAGGGACTTACAGTATGTCAATTTCAGCTGTGTCATGACTAACACTTCTTTGTCCCTTTAGACTTATAATTAACATTTTAATTATGTTTCTCTAGTTCAATAGCTGCTGACTGAAAAGCATCATTTGATTGTGTCCTCTGAAAACTTCTTCACAGAAAGGGGTGTCAGGCATTGGAACAGACTGCCTGGGGAAGTGGTGGAATCACCATCCCTGGAAGTGTTAAAAAAACATGTGGATATAGTGCTTCAGGACATAGTTTACTGGTGAACAATGTCCTAGGTTGCAGTTAGACTGGATGATCTTAGAAGTTTTTTTCAACCTTAACTATTCTATGATTAGCTTGTATTCAACAATTAAAGTCATTCAATGTGAATCCTAGTCACATGATGGAATCTGTCCTCTTAGATTCCACAATGAGTACAACATTCAAAATCAAGTCCTTGGACACTAACTAAAGTAAAGAAATAAAATGCACTTCTATGATAACTGTGTAAGTACATCAATATTTCTTTAGCCGTTTGGAAATGGTTTTTATTATCATTAAAAATATTCCCCCTGTTAATATTATAAAGTTCTCCACCTAAGATATGTAAAAGACATACTGGATGGTTAATCCAGAGCTGTTTAATTTTAGCAGATACTGCCCTACTTCATCCTTTGCTGAAGACACCAACTTTGTCAATCTACTTACAAGAAAATATGTGGCAGATACATTGTCTCAACATCAGTTATGTCCCCGCATCTTCAGTATACAACATAACTAGAATATTGTTCTGGGTTTGCATGGCACGATTTTGGTAGTGGGGGTAGCTGTAGTGGTGATTTTATGAGAAGATGTCAGAAGTTTCCCTCATGCCTGATAAACCCAGTGTCCAATAATTTGAATACAGATGTGCCACTGGTCAAAGCTGAGCCCATCAGCAAGGGTGTCAGCACCTCTGGGATAACTTATTTCAGAAGGGGAAAAAACTGCTGCACAAAACAGCCGAAAGAGAGGAGTGAGGATGTGTGAGAGAAACAACTATGCAGACATCAAGGTCCTTGAAGAAGGAGTAAGAAGAGATGCTCCAGGTGCCAGAGCAGAGATTTCCCTGGAGCCCATTGTGAAGACCATGGTGAGCCAAGCTGTCCCACTGCAGCCACTGGAGGTCCACGGTGGGGCCATGCTAGAGCAGCTTTTCTTACAGGACCTGTGATACCATGGAGGACACACACTGGAGCAGCCCATTCCTAAAGGATTGCCCACTATGGAAAGGACTCACACTACAGCCATTGATGGACTGCAGACTGTGGGAAGGGCCCACACTGCCAAAATTCAAAGAAGACTTTCTTCTGTGGATGGGACCCCAGATAGGGAGGATGAAGGAGTGGCAAAGATGTGTGAGAAACTGACAACACCCATTCCTTGTTTCTTGGACTGCTTGTCAGAGGAGGTGGAGAAGTCAGGAGTGAAGGTGAACCCAAAACCAAGGGACGGATGGAGTAGAAGGTAGTTTGATATTTGGGGTTTTTTCTCATTATCATACTCTGACTTCTGATTGGCAATAAATCAGATTAATTTCCCCAAGTGGAGTCTATTTTGCCTGTGGTAGTACTTGCTGAGTCATCTCTCTTTATCTAGAGCCTTTCATCATATATTCTCTCTCCTAGCCATTTGAGTGAAGAAGTGATAGAGTGGCTTTGTGGGCATCTGTTGTCCAGCCAAGGTCAACCTACCACAAATGGAAACAGAGATTACTGGAGAGATTTCTTCAGATTATCTCTCCTGGCCCTGACACACTTTTCTAAGAATCCCTGGTTAAATATTCAGCAAGGAAAAGTAAATAGCTATGCTTCATAGTTATCTATTTGAACTGTTTGTCCTTTCTTCCTACAGTGATTCTTTGATGGCTTTGAATTGTATTATTTCAGTTTTATCCCCTTCTGCCATTTTTCTTTATGTACTTAAGTGTCCATGATGCTGCCAATAGCTTTGCTGCTCCTAACATGAATATTAAAGAGTGTCCCATAAAAGCTAGCAGATCATATCTTATCTGAGGCACAGAGCTGATCTGGAATTTTATGCTGATACTTTTTAGCACAACTAGACAGAAGTTTATGTTGCTTTCCAAGCACTGAAGACCCGAGGGCTTAAGATATGTTTTGATCATGTCTTTTCTCTCTTCTCTGGTCTGTACTTTCCATAGATATGAAGGTCTGCTGAAATGAAAGGAAATATTATATACTATCTGAAGTCAATTTCATCTTCCTTCTACGAATTCGTGCAGCATAATATAGATATACTGAATAAGTCAAAATGTACTGTAATTAGGATCTTTCTTTACGATCTCTGAAAAGTAGAGCAGAGTTCAGAGTAACTAGACCTTATCCTCATTAAAACTTATGATAATTAATTAATGAAGCAATTCAGTTTTTCCTATTGAAATGTTGACAGTATTTTCCTTTTGAATTATTGTAGTGTTGACCTAATTTACTTGGGACCACCAGTCTAAAATCTGTGGTGTCCAGCAGCCAGAAATAAATTACCAAGTAACTTCTGCAGGTATCTGGAAGGAAGGGAAAATTAAAAGTCCTCAGTAGTGACATAAATATTCAGTGGATAAAATGGCTAAAAAACATCTATAATAAAATACAATGAAGTAACTGAAAAGTTCTTTTCCGTCTGCATATTCTCTTTTAATTTTTGAAGTTCTGCCCTTAAGTGTAATCAAAGAAAGCTTGTTTCTGATTTACTGAAGCTTGATGAAGATAGGTTGTTATCCAGGGATAAAATATGTGCTATTCCTGGGGCTTTTTTAAGCAATTTGTGGAAACTCATATAAATTTATGTTAGAAACTGAAAGAACCTCTTAGAGTTGTGTCAGATTCAAGGCATCATTTCAAGGACTTCACAGTTAATTCACTGTATCTCTCTGATATCAATACAGAAAGTAAAAATCAGTTTGAATCCAATGATAACAAACACATTATGGTATAATTGATGCAATCACTTTGTGTGCTCTTGGAATAAAATATACTTCATAGAGAAGTGAAAGTGTTGTAATAAGCTGTAGAAAAAGTAAAAATTGTTGGAAAGACATAACTATAGCATCTTTTTGCTTGTAGCAAAATCTTTCAGCATCAGTTGTTATGATGTTGATGATGCAAATGTGTGGTATATAGGTATTGCCATTGCATATGCAAGGTTACAGCCTATGACCTTGGACTCCTCTTTATTTACAGACTAAATATTATTGCAGAGTAAATAATGTGAAATAAGTTTAAAACACAGCATGCTTATCATCTTTAGTGTTAATGACAAATAAGAACTTAATACAAGTTGCAAAATGCTGTTATCTGTGCAGTGTGAAATGAAAAAAATATTCAGTAATTATATGCATATTTAAAAACAGTTTGAGGTTGTGTAGAGATTACTATGTTGAGATAATATAAGGAAACACATTAATATATGAATTACTAAGTTTCACATTTTACAGGCTCCTTTAAACAGTTTTCTCTCTTTTCTAACTTTATAGGTGTTACATTAAAATCACATTATTCTAATATATAACACATAATATCAAGTACTTCTAAGAGCAAAGCCAGATGATAATTTGAGAAAAATTATTTAATGTCATCCTTTGAATTTACCTCAGTTATAGGTAAGGTAATAGGTTATAGGTATAAGTGATGCCCAATATATGAGGGCATTAAAACAAATATGTAACTAGATACAAGACACATTTACAAAATGTATGTATTGAATATAGATATTCATGTATCTGTATGTGTTCTGGAGTGTATGTTATGTCAGGACTGTAGGCATGACTGTTTTAGACATTTTTACCTCTCTGAAGCAAACACAGTTTGACATTCTCCAATAAAGAGTGATCTTTGGAAAAGAAGTAGAATTAAGATAAGAACAAATTATACTGCAGGAAAGTGTTTTGCTACTTTGCTGCCCTTCAGTTGTTGCTATAGAAATCCATCAGACAGGGAAACTATCAGGGCTTTATAGATAGGAAGTTCACTTAAGCCAATCAGTGCTCTGCCCATTTAGACTTATCACAGTTGCCTCCATGTCATTAATAAAAAGAGACAACAATGGGAGTGCTGCCACATGAAAGTTTAAGAACCCATTGCTTTCCTTCACATCCATAAGGCAGGCTGTCTACTGTCCAGGCACAATAGAATTCCTAATCAAACTTTTAAGTAGATTATATAGCTCACAGAACCTGACTGCACTACAGTATCCTTCTCTTCTTCCTCTGAATCTCTAAATCCCCACTGCTTTCTTAACAGCCACATGGTATAAACTAGTTATCTCTGAAACTTACCAATTTTATTTGGCTCAAAGACCTGCTTTCTTTTTCTCTCTCAATCTCTCTCTCTCATGTGCACTCTCCTGCAGGCATCAGTTGTGATGGTCTAAAAAATGGAGCAGAGTCAGGCTTTTTACAAGCAAAAGCACAGCCATTTTATTAACTACAAGCTTAGTTTTTTATACTATTTTTCTACTGTACACACACACACACACACACACACACAAACTACTTGTCATTTGCCAAGCACACTTGTCCATCAGTCTAAAAGCATCTTCTGATAGGTAGTCGACGTATCTCCTCATGCTGGTAAGTCCCAAAACATACCCTTGTTTTCCAAAGTTGTTTTTCTCTTTCTTCAGCTTTCCCAGGCTTGGCCCAAGGACACAGGTGGTGTTTTTCATTTCTTTCCCAGGCTTACAGCCGCATCCTCACTAGGCCAAAACTGTCAGCAACCCAGTAGTCTTCCACACTCTCCTATTTTTCTTCCTCCTTTCTTTTAACGGTCAGATTTTCCTTGTACAAATATATCTCTTACATAAATTAGGAAAATGCCAGTTTCATTCTAATTTGATCCTTTAGATATCAGAGCGGGGAAAAAAATACATAAAAAAAAAGAGCTTACCTTCATCTAGGAAAAAAAAAGATTGCCTAGAAAGCCATTTTTGTTTCAACATATAAAATCAGAGGATTTGTATATGTTTGCAGTGATCTTTCCTTCATAGAATGACAATTTCCTGATACAGAAATTCTAAGAACTATAAAAAACATTGAGACAAATATATTAGCTGTGAAAAACACATATTCTTATGACATAATTATAATACAGAATTCTTATTGATCACCGGCTGGATTATCTCTCACATTTATTTATGTCTGTAGGATGTTTATTTAGTTACCTCAATTTTATTTCTACCAGCATAGTCTCCTATAGAAAAACACTTAAAGGTTAGATGTGAAAATATGTTGCAGAAACCACAAATGTGTTTCACCTCTGACTTGTGATATACTTAAAACCTTCAGACCTGAGGGATTATGCCAAGCACTGAACAGTAAACAGGAACAAATAATCTTTCTAGGCTGTTTTTTGGTTGGTTGGTTGGGGTTTTTTTGAGTTCATGTATCATTTGTTTGATCAGTGGGAGAGCCACAGCAGTATTCACAAGACCCTGGAGCATTCTTAAATTCTGTAAATTCTTCTGTCACTGCTCAATGGCAGATGTTTAATTAAACAGTATAGGAAATAGGGCATGTATTGTATAAATCTTCCCTGGGTTATCATTCCAAAGCCACCTTATGGCTAAATTTTGCCAAGCTAAATGTGTGCCCAAGCCATATTCCTATTACATATGATCATATCTAATTATACACAGAAGTACTTCTATGTTCTCGCTTAAACCAATTCATCAGTTGCTTGATGCTTTCATTCAGTGTTAGCTACTTTTTCGATAACAAGAAGTGGTAAATAATCTCTGTTCATCTGTTCCATGAATTCATAATTTTAACTCTCTCTAATAAAGTTTCCCTAATCTAGCTTATTTTCATAAATTGAAATGCTAACTTACTTATGCCCCAAAGTAGGAAATACTTTTGGATAAACAGTATCTTCTACTTCTTTTAAAGTCTTTGGGATTTTTTTGGATGAAGATACAGGTCAAAAGAACTGCACACAGCATTGAAAGTGCTTGCAAACTATACAGTAAGCAGGAATAAATAACCTTTCTATTTTGGATTTTTTTTTTTAATTAAACCTATCATTTGCCTCCCTGATGCTGAACACTGAAATGAAATTTTCAGAGAACTGTCAACAGTAGCTTCAGGATCACTTTCATGAGAAGTAAGAGCTATCTTCCAGTCATATTTTCCCTCAGGCATATTACCTTGTGCTTATCAACACTGAATTTCATCTGCTGTTCCATCAGCAGATGTTACTCATGTAACATTTTCAAACCTTTCTGCAAGTCTGTAGCATCAACAGCTGATCTGTTCCTTTCTCCAAGTCATTTAAATTAAAAAAAGAACAACTAACACAGTTTCTTGGGTAAGGCTGTCATATATCTTTTTTGCCCTTTTAGTTCTTGGATCTCAGTTTCTGTGCTGTTGCTTGTATCCAAGTGGATTTTGGCAAATGTCTTGTTATGGTAAATCCCTCCCACAGAGGTACTAAGTCTATGTTCCTGGCCAACTAGGGAGTAAGAAAGGGAAAAGAAAGTTTCCATGATCAGTGGGAGAGCAATAGCAGTAATCACAAGACCATGAAGCATTGTTAAATTATTTAGGAAGTGGGGGAATTGAATATATTATTTATAAGACTTAGAGGGCAAGAAAGATGAGGCTCATAAGCACAGAAATTTCAGGGCAGGGAATACAGATAAAGTGGCATAGTGGTACTGTGTGGGTCAAGAATGGGGGAGAAGTGTGACAAAAACCAGAGCGCTAGGAAGTTGAAAGAGAGGTTAGTGTGGTGACAAAACTAAGACACACTACTCAGAGCAGAAGAGTGAACATGCTTGAAAGGTTGTAAGTGAAATACTTAGGAAGTTAGAAATTTTGAGGACAGGGAGATCAGCCTTTCAGGGCCCTTCCTTTGGGAAGCACTGTAGAGCATGGAACTGAGATCTCAACTCAGACAGTAGGAGGAATTAAAAAAAAAATGTAGCTATGAGATGAGACAGAGCAGCCTGAGAATAAATAACTTGTTGTCAAACTCTCCATACTCTGATTTTTTTGACAGAAATATAATGGATAACACTGCTGGAAACCACATTTAATTGCTAACCATAACCTTTCTTTATTTCGTAATTTTTAACTCTTATTTAATTTATAAAATGAAGTGTGTCTTATTTACAAATCATCCATCAACACAAAACTTTGCAAAAGACTTTGCAAACACTCAAACAGATAATTTATGAAAATGTCTGTGGTAGGTACCCAGGCTGGATGCCAGGTACCCACCAAGGCCTATCTATTGCTCCCTGCCACAGCTGGATAGGGGATTAAAAAAAAACCCAAAAAAACAACAAACCTATGAGCTGAGGTAGGGAGAGATCACTAATCGAAGCAGTCACAGGCAAAACAGACTTAACTTGGGGATATTAAATGAAATTATTACCAGTAAAAATCAGAGTAGGATAACAAGCAGTAACACAAATCTTAAAATTACCTGGCCCCCATCCCTCCCTCCTTCCCAGCCTTTAGCTCCTCCCTACCAGCAGCACAGGGAGATGGGGAATAGCAGTTACTGCCAGTTCATCACATGTTGTTTTGGTCACTGCTCAGAGTGTCCTTCCCCTTCTCCACTGTGGGTCCCTTTTCATGCAGTGCAGTCCTTAAGGCACAGGATGCTCCAGTGTTTGCCACCCACAGAGTCACATGTCCTACCAGGAAACCTCCTCCAGCTTAGGCTTCTCTCTCAATGGGTCCACAGGTCCCTTCCATGAGTCTGCCCCAGCACAGGCTTCCCACAGGGTCACAGCCTTCTTTCAGGCATCCACCTGCTCCAGCTTATGTCTCCTTCATGGGCTACAGGTGGATCTCTGCAGCCCTGTGGACCTCCATGGGCTGCAGGGACACAGCTACTTCACCATGATCTTCACCATGGGCTGCAGGGGAACCTCAGAGCCAGAACCTGGAGCATCTGCTGTCCCTCCTTTACTGATCTTGGCATCTGCATAGTTCTTCCTCTCACATATTCTCACTTCTCTCTTCTCTGGACACAATTACTTCTGCCCAGTAACATTTTAATTCTTAAACATGTTATCACAGAGGTGTTACCACCATCACTGATTGGCTCAGCCATGGTCAGTGATAGATCTGTTCTGGAGCTGTCTGGTATTTTCTCTGTTACACATGGGGAAAGCTTCTAGCAGACTCTCACAGAAGCAACCCCTGTAGTTCCCCCTGCTACCTATACCTGGCCAGGCAAACTCAATACAATCCTTAATTAAAGAAACTTTGACTTTTATCTCTCAATGTAACAAATTGGTAAATGAGGACAATTAGATCACTTGCTTGTTGTCACAAAGTTAAGTCTGCCAGTCTAAGACTTACCAAGATGTTTTATTGTTCAGTTTCACACACCAAATAATGTAATTAAAGCAAATGTATAGGTTGGAAAAATAAAATAAAATTTGACTGAAAAGAGTTGAGTGACAAACTCTAAACCAATCCAGAAATGCTAAGCCATGCTCACTATCCAAAAACATACACAGAAATTAGAGGTAGACTTACATCACAGAATCTCAATAGAGTATAAGATTACTTGCTGAACTAAAAAGGCTTACTGTGCTGTATTTGTTCTTTGGAAAATGCAAATCTTTCATCAAACTGACAGAAAAAGCAAAACTAGTGGGTTTTGCCTTTTTTTTAATTATTGTTTTTTGAATTAATTATTTTTATTTTGGAGACCTATAGATTTTTGACAAATATTTTACAAACACATTCCTACGGTTTTCTTAATTGTAAAAATATTATCAACGTACTCTCTTTGTGAATGGAGGGGAATGGAGTTAAATCCAACTGGTGGATGGTCGTAAGTGGTGCTTCCCAGGGCTCAGTATATGGG
Source organism: Scytalopus superciliaris (assembly GCA_013400415.1). Classification (NCBI taxonomy): domain Eukaryota; kingdom Metazoa; phylum Chordata; class Aves; order Passeriformes; family Rhinocryptidae; genus Scytalopus; species Scytalopus superciliaris. Next base: position 49,237 of record VXBX01004999.1, read on the forward strand.
CCAATTCCATTTAATACCTTTATTGATTATCTGGATGAGGGGATCCAGACAGTTCATGGGTGACACCATGTACACCGGAGTGTTGATCTGCTGGAGAGTAGGAAAGCTCTGCAGAGTGATATGGACAGGCTGGATCAATGAGCTGAGGTCAACTGTATTAGGTTCACCGCCCTGGAAATGTTCAAAAGACCTGTGGATGAGGCACTTGGAGACATGGTTTACTGGTGAACATAGCAATGCCGGGTTAATAGTTGAACTCAATGATTTTAGAAGCCTTTTCCAACCCTAATGATTCTATGTGGGAGTGCAAGAACAAGAAAAAATATCAGACCATGGACCTTTGAGGACAAAGAAAGCAACATCTGAAGAGAAAAGAATGGTTTTAATAATATGAATTATTTTTACAAGTGTTTCGTGTCTTACATTTTACAGTTTACTGTGCAATCCCATATACATTGTATTGTAAGTTCTGGAAAATTCCCTCTTCCCTCATGGTCCTGAACCCTACCCTCCTATTGGCCAATTTTTGCTGCAACGCAGTGGTTTTCCCTATATGGTTATTCCAACCTCCTGTTTTACATGCTCCTCCCTAACTCTGCCCTGGTTACACCCCCTTCTGGAAGGTTCTCACCCTACCCTATTTAAGGCAAGAGCCATGTCAATAAAATGCCATTTCTACCTCAAATGCCAGAAGTGTGTTGACCCTTCTTTCCTGACATCAGAGCTGCAATGCTATGATTTTATGTTTTGATATAGTACTGCATTATTTATTTCTTGGTTTGTTTGCAGATTCCTTTAGAAAAATGAAGTCCTGTTTTATGAACTACAAAAATTTATCTTACTTTTTCTTTCATGATAGGGGTGGACTGTAGGTGAATTACTGTTCTACCTTTCTTTCTCAGAAAATTACTAGGAGCTTGGATTTTGGGATCTACATTATAAAATATAGCACTAGGCTTCAGATAGCTGAAATCTAAGAAAATGTCCACAGAAGTTAAAACTTGGAAAACTTCAGAAGTTTCAGAAGACTTTTCTGTCAAAGAGGCAGATAGATCTGCAGCACTTGGGCATGAGGATGAAACAGTTTTATTTAATAAAAGAGAGGAACGGAGAGCCTGAGCAAGAAAGATCACTTTTTGACAAATGGTAAGCTTTTGAGATTTCATGAAACTGCAAGATGGGGTTTTCATATATTTTTACAGTAGTGTGGTCTTGGAGATTAGAGAATTGAAGCATGACTGACCCTGAAAACAGTGTTCACTGGCGTTATTAACGAAGTTCCACAATCCTGGTGGGGAACAACATGCACTGTATCACTGTCTCTACTTGTATGTTGCTGTGGCTAAAGTGTCAAGGACCCCAAAGTAAAGGAAAAAAGATAAGTCAAGTCTCCCTATCAGGTGATAATACATTCTGGTTAATTTCTCTCATGCTTTTAAATGGCATAATCCCATCAACTTCGTTTGTATCAGCCAAAAATCTAAACATTCAGTTTTTAAAAATGAGTTGTCAAGTGTTCCTATTTTAAATCATTAATGTGAAAAACTTTGCAAGTAATACTTAAAGCAGTAAGAAGCCTTAGTCCCAATCAGGTAACTCACCTGAGCTACATTTTCATGGTTTAAAAAAAAATTTGGTTTGGATTTTGGATCTTCTGGTGGTCTTTTGGGGGGAAAAACAAAACAACATGGGGTGGTTTTAATTTGTTTTCACCAGTATGACTCACTATACTGTGGAATATGGAACACCCACTGGGTGGAAAATTTTGCCAGAAAGTATCTGAGATTGTACAGTCAGAGTAATTTGACATCTGTGGTTTAGAATTTTTGTGAGTCATTTATTAAGTGCATTTAAAAATATGTTTTTCTTCTAATCTACCTTATTTGTCTCATTATAAGTTCTCTGTAATGCACTCAGTAGAAAGGGATCTAAAAAAAACCCAAAACAAATCACTAGAGTTCAGCACTCCTGTGCTGATCAAGAAGCAGAAGCAATGTGCGTTCTGAAACATGACTGTCTGATTAGGATTATTGCCTTTGTGATATACTTCCAAATTTATTTGTGCAAGACGCCACAATAAAAAACAGGAAAAGTGAGATCCCAGTGAGGGACTTTTCCTCTGAACTTTTCATCATTATTAGAAATGACAACATGATTTTCTTAGAAATTAATTAGGATGAAAGGTAGAATGATTCCAATCAAACAGAGAGCTAAACCAAAGATTTTGTATATGAATGATGTAAACCCTATTTAAGCATGACAAAATAGTATCAGTAATGATGCTTCAGGGCTTTTTGATTTTTGATTTTGTAATTTTATAGATTGTAGAAGTTAATGTAGTTTTAATGTAACAGCAAAGTAACTTCACTAGCTTAATGTTTACACATACCAACCTATATCAATCCCTCAAAACTCCAGTAGCTCTTTAGTCTCCATTTCAAGGTAGAATTGCAGAGAAGCACTGTGAGGTCTGCACCAGAAGATAAAGACACAGAGAGAAGAACACCAAATCTGGAACTTTGGAAGGCCTCCAAGGACCAGACGTGCTGCGAGGAAGATGAGGACGATGAAAGAGGGATCCCAAACCCCCAAACTCAGTTCCTGACAGGGTGTGCCAGGGGTGGGATGGGGAAGACCAGGGGCAATAACAGAATGAGATTAGATGGACATTATTATAAAATCTTGGCACCTGGGAACTTAGGGGGGATCCTGTGGACATGTATTTCTGGAGCCTGAAGGTTCATTAAAGCTTCTGCTCTCCTTATCTTATTTCCTACTAAATTTGTCTGGAGTTTTTTCACCTCAGTCTTTAAGGCATCAGTAAAAATATTTAATAGTTCGTTTCTAAAGTAAGGCGACCTTTAGTTTTATGTTTAATATATTAATCATAGGGGTGTGAATTTATCTGCTAGATAAACTATAAAATATATTTAAGTTAAACCAAACATGTATTTTGAAAACTTTTATACTTTTTTCCATTCTTCCACTTTTTTTTTGCAGGTAGACAATACAAACACATTACAAAAATCTTCAGACTAGCTAAATAAGCAAATTTGGCAATTTTTTTTTTTTCATTGCAGCTTTCACTCTAAAGCTAATTTACCTGGACCAAAATGGGTTATACTCGACAAAGTAACCTTGTCTTCACCATAGCCTTTTACATCTGTGTCAGGAGCCTACCACAGGCTAGACTGGAATTATGGCACCAGAGACTCCAGCTGGTGGGCTGGTACTTGCCTGATGCTCATGACTGGGGCTGCCTCTGTGCTACCTGACTACCCTGCTCTCTGGATGGGTGTGCAACAGGCCCTGGCTACCCCACCTTTATCATCATATTGTTGCTGATGAGGACCACAAAATGCTAATGGCTATGGCCATATCCCTTACCTACCCCTATTGGGCCTAAGGAAGATAAGAGTATTCACTTTGGGACCACTGGGGACACCAGAAAGTGAGCACACTACTAAAGAAAGGAGTCAGATACTGGGAAGGTATGTACTGTATAACAGCTTGAAATGCATTGCCAATAAAACCTTTCTGTACTAGGTTATTTGGACCATAAGACTACAAAATATTCATTCCACCAATAGTCAATTATTTGCTTAATATACATGGTGTGTTTCTTTTCATTCATAAGAAGATTTTGATGTAACAGCAGAAATGCGGTCTTGGTGGGGAAAACAGGGAGTGGAGACACAGACTCCACGGGGGTGCGGGGAGAGAAAAAGGGGTTCTTTTATTGAAATGATGCCTGGCTTATATAGGATCGGTAAGGAAGGTTCTGGAACAGGGTGGAACTCAGGAGAGGTTTAGGGAAAAACCTCTGAGGGGTTTGCAATACAAGGTAAAAGCTTCCAAAACTGGGACTACAAGGGCATGTATGTACCATATATGGAAATGCTACCCTGCTGCATATGCAGGGACCAATCGGGTGGGTTTACAAGCCAGGAGCCATGGAAAATTCCAGCAGGGACATACAGTGAAACAAAGGGAAAACATACAGAATGATAAAATCCTCAAACTTGGTACAGACTTCAACAACAAACAGTCTTAAACATACCAAGGGTCCATATAAACACAGCAAGCAGCTCTCAGAGCTCAGGTAGTCACAGAGTCTCTTTCCTCCCCTCCAACATCTCACCCTTTCTTGTTTTTTAGAAAAAGATACTTCTGATACAGATTACTAAACATGGGATAATTAATAAACCTCCAACAATAACAAATAAACCAAGAAAAATGAACACTGAGTTTTTTTGCATATCCTTAAACAACTTAGCTTTTTGACCTACAGAAGATTTTTTTTTCAGTCTGTTTAAAAAATTTAAAAACATAAAGTGCCTTGTTCAATTGCTCATGGGGATATAATCCTGTGTTCCCCCCCCTTTTTGTTTTTGCAGCATTGTCTGATATGCTCTTCCGTGTTATTAAGCAATTTAGATAGGCACCCTCTAATCTTTTGACAACTTATAACATAACTGGAATATGAAACAGTATTTAAAGCACCAAGAAATAACTGAAACATGCAAATAACAACTGATTAACTCTACTAACCTGGGAGGAACCAATAACCTTGTGAAAAATCTGACTTCTATTGATTTTTCTCCTTACTGAGTGGCTTTTTCCCATTTCTCAATTTCCGTCTCATGGCCCCTCTGGGGGACAACCGAAGAGACAGGGGGTATCCTTCGATAGTAAAAAGGGATCTACAGATATTTGCCCAGTGCAGTCCCTTTCTACACCGTGGACAAACCCCTGGGGGTATTGCTGGCTTTAGGGTAGGGCAATGCTTTTTAAAATGACCTGGTTGTTTGCAAGCATGGCAAGTGGCCTCAGATGGCATAAGGGCTGCCAATGCTTCTTTCATTAA
>VXBX01004999.1:56066-69011 GCA_013400415.1 Scytalopus superciliaris
GATCCCTCTGAGTCAAAGGGTTTGTAGATGAAAGAAAAATTCCAAGATTTCAAATCCATAACAATCCAATAGGACAGTATTATGAGAGAATCTTCATCTATCACATGGCCATGAAAGCGGGAAAGACATTTTAAGCACCTATAGGTCTCAGTGCTGACTTTTGAGTTGCAAGAACCCATTTTTAAAGCCCTTNTAGGGTTGAGGGGCTGGGTTCTGACCCCAGGAGCACCCTGGGAAGGTTTTGGGGAAGGGTCTGGGCCAGCCCCAGTCATGCAAGGCAAGATCCTTCAAAACTGGGAACACAGAGGCAGGTATATACCATATAAGGAAATGGTACCCTGCTGAGGCAGGGACCAATCAGGGATGGGTTACACGCCACAAAGGATGGAAAATTCCAGTAGGAACACATAGTAAAACAAAGGAAAAACATAGAATGATAAAATCCTCAAACTTGGTACAGACTTCAAACTGCAAACAGTCCTTAAACCTAGCAGGAGTCCATACAAACACAGCAAACAGTTCTCAGAGCTCAGGCAGTCACAGATCTGCGCTGATCAAGCTGTCCCTCCACAGCCAGCCTCCCTTCTCTCCTCCAACACAGAAACATAAAAGGACCTGTAGAATTTGTAAGAATTATTTTGGCAAAAATTCCTTAAAAAAATTAGACTTTTTCACTGTCCTTCCTTATGAAAAAAGTCCTCTTTCCAGTGTTTCATGCAGTCAAGTTCTGGATATAGGGAATTCTATTTCTTATCCCAGGTAACCAAGTAAGACAAGAAAAAGCTTCAAAGAAGAAGAAACTTTTGTTACTGAAGAGAAATCTGATTTTTCAGATGCATGATCAGTCACACTGAAATCACTCTTTGAAGAGCTGAGGCACTGGGACGAATTCAGTGAACCCTCTATTCACAGTGTAGTTACCGAGTTTGAAAGACTGCAGAAATAACAGTCTAGGAGAAAGGGTAATATTGGGCTGTATTTTGCAGGAATCATATTTTGAAAAGGAAGTTGTCTGCAGAAAAGTTTGGTAAACTAAAAAGCAATTTGCATACTTCTGAACTGTTTACAATTTTCAGGCGAGGTGTGTGGTGATGAGAATAAATTTTTGTGAGCCTTGTGTAGTGCCTTCCTTAGAGTAGCAGAGTTTTATCCTGAAGTTCCCAGGAAACCAGAAGAGATATTTTTTTTTCTAAACAGTTCTGTTTTATAATGAAAATTTTCTACTTCTACTGTAGTGAAATGTACAAGAAAATCACATATATAACAGTTTTTTATTTTCTTCTTCATCTTGCTTACCTTTATTCTTTTTTATGTCACAAGGCTCTTACTGAGCAGAACATTAGCAGTTACATTTATTTCAAAGAATGGGATACTAGGCACATGGATAAAGGTTTTATAAATGGGTCCAGGTTAACCATTACCATAAACGACTCAGTCCATGATTCATTAGAGTAGGAAGCACAAAATCCATGCGGTAAAGTTTCTTTACTTTATCTTCTCAAATCTTAGTGTTCTTGATGAAGAATAGTTTTGATGGTTGCATGACCATTTTTAGTCAACGTAAGCATGGCACCACAATTTGTCCAGAAAGATATGGATGTTACCTTCACATTTTCCTTAGCACCCTCTGAAGTGTTGGACCTCACAGAAAAGTTACGTATTGCATTTTATGGCCAAGTATGAGCTTTAACATATTGTCCTGACATTTCATCATATAAGTTGATATATATTGCTGTTCATAAAGTAGCAATTATATTTCATACATTTTTCTCTAAAAGACAAAACAATATTCAGTCTGACAGGATTTCTCATTAAAAGTTTAAAAAATTATAAATGCTTGTTACTAATTAGATAATTAGGAAGTAGATTAGAAACCTCTACAGAGAAATGCACTTAAGCCTACAAGTATGTTACAATATATCTGTTAGAATTAATTTCTCTGGTATAATTAGCATTATGTATTAACTTCACAGTTTTGATTAAAATGTGCAGTCTGAGGTGCCATTAAGTCTAACACTTTGCATCTCACTGGATTTTTCATATAACTAATTAGAACAAATTTTGTGTTCTCATTCTTCCAATATGAACACAGCATTAAAGAAGCACACCTCTGAGTATGTTGATATATGTGCTAGAACACCACAGAAATGAAATTTTCAATTTCCTAAAAGGTGAATACAATTACAAGTTTAGCAAAGTTAAAAATCTATGGTTTAGTATATTACTTTTGGACGGTTGCAGTAACAAATAATTTTGATAATTAACACAAAGAAAAAATCCTGCTCTGATGCAAGAATTAAAATAAGTCTCTTAACATGTCATTTACGAAGAATTTAATAAGTTCAGTAATCAGATACTACTGAATATTTCGTAGTAACATGTTCAGTAAACAAGAGTAAAGTACACAGATACACAGTACACATATGAGGACAATGTCAAATGAGAAGATAGTTTCTGGTTTTAAACAAGCGAAAAGACACAAATTTGATGACACAAAACCCGAAAATTGATATGAATAAAAACTTTGAATCCAGTCATATTTTTTCCTCCTCCCCATCTTCCATAATTCTGATGTATCTCACATTTCTCTTAATCTCAGCCCTTTTTATTATTCCTAGCCTTCTGAACTTTGTGACCTCTTATCAGTTGCCCTCACTATTCTACCTTCCTGCATTTTGTATTTCATTAGATTTTCTGTCTATCCCCTTATATATACATATATATGTGCAAAGCATGACTTACCCTACCCAGGCCATCTGTTTTCTCTTTAAAAGTAATAAGTGAAGGTCATTCTTAAGTAACAGATTCATATCCACAAGGAAATAATAAAAAGAACTTACCTCCATTATGTATCTGTTATGGACACATGATGGTGAGTTAAAAATAGCATTTTTCCTTTCTAACCTCTATAAAAGTGCACTTGTATAATGAAATTGGTTTCCCCAGCAGTCATTCACACAACAATTATGTGATTTTCTGGAGAAAATAAGCTGTTTCCTCAGAATGGACCCTAGAAGTCAATTATGGCTTATGAGTTAAGAGCCTAAATGTTTCCTTGATACTTTTTAGCCTGAAATGCGGAAGACACCTTGTTCTTAAATAGCTAGTGATTTCAGAAGGACCTGAGTCTCCTAAATACAAGTTAGGCTCCCAGCACTCATTGCAGAAATGGCCAAAGGGACCATTTTCTAAGACAATAATGTTTCAGATTTTGTTCTCTTAATTAGGAAAACTTGAAAAATTAACTAATTCCCCTTTCCCAACAAAAGGAGACAAAATTATAGAAAGCTGGAAGCTATAAACATCTTGGGATGGAATTAATTTATCTGGGAGGGACAGTTTGAAAGCAGCATTTGGAACTGATCTCCAGAGGGATGGAAGATATACTAATGAGCACTAAATATTCATAAATTTGTGAATGTGGCCACTGTAGTCAATGACTGTTCATGTATTTTACATATAATTAAGCTACCATGTAAACAGATGGTAGAAAAATATCCCAAATTTAGAGTCTCTCTACTATTCAGGATGTAAAGAAAACAAGCTGAACCTTACAAAAGAAAGTAAGCAGTTAGAGCTTATACATAGAAATTCCCATTGCATAACAGCAGGTCCTGTTTCTGGGATGGGGACTTCAAACGAGGGAGAGGTGGGATGTTTGTTTTCTGTATGTTTTACATCCGCATTTTTTGCTTCCCTGCTCTTAGGTACCCATCTATCTCAACAGCTACTGTTTGTTAGAAAGCCTAATATAATTGCGACACTTATTTTTATTCTTAAAGAGACACGGAAATACTCAGTGCCCTTTAGTACACATTCTTACTATTGGTCTAAACTGCATACCAAATATTATGTATATAATCAAAGTAATAAATGCACTCTGAACTCTGTTCTTTTTGACAGTGATTGAATCCGTTTCTGTTCTTCTTGACAACTGCCTGAATTATGTTGTTTAAATGTGGTTTTCTTCCTACTGTATATGCAAACCTGGTTCATCTTGGCCCTCATTTGTGCTTCTTTGTGCCACAGCACCGCTTTCATAATTTGTCTTACAAAAAAAGATTAAATTATTCCAGGAAGTGGGAGAGTAATACAATCAAATGGATATTTAGGAGGCCTGGATGTGCATGAATTGGCCCTCAGTAAATAGTTTGGCCCTACGCCTTGAGTCTTTAAAGCAAATGAAAACCTGAATGGCATTTCTCCAGGAAACATTCTTGATGGAATCCAAATCCCAAATATTAAACATAGGCTGAATCTCTGAATCAATTTTTTCCTTCACAAATAATTTTAGGAGGTGTAACCATTCTTTTCAATAGACATCTAAAGTTGCAGTGCTCTCCCAGTCCAGCAATCTAAAATACTGGACTTCAGCTGAACTACAAATTGATGATAGAGAATTGTATGGAATTAGTTACTATGTTCATCACTGGCTGGTGACTGTATTAAGCTTCTGTAGTTGAAAAACAAACAAGCAGAACAGACAGAAAATATGAAACAAAATATAATTTTGTAATTGATCTTGGGCCTTTAAGCCATTTTAAATACTTAAACACTTATCATAGGATTTCTCAGGGTCTGAATGTTCTAAACAGCTTTTTAGAGAGGCAAGAGTCAAGAGCTTTTATGCAAGTTGCTAAAAAACCCCTGCCCTAAGATCATTTTGTCTTGAAGTTACTTGCTAAAGGGCTCGAAAATATTTATTTCTATAATGTCTTTTATGAACTTGAGTGGCAAACAAACTCTGTTTTTATTTGAGTTTTCTCTATGTGTGACCTTTTAAATGTGAAGGCATTGGTTGGTCCACACCTTAGCTGGAGCCGTTTTCAGGAAATTTGTGTAATATTTTGACTGTATAATAATTCTGAGTGTTTATATAGGTATAACTCACAGGCAGGAGCTCTGGACCAGAAAAGAATCATAAGTAACTGGGGACATATTAAATATCAGAAAATAACAACTTGATAGCTAATTTCACTTAGTACATTTGAAAACAGTAGACTAAAGTTTATATTACCATATAATTTCTTAGCAAGCAAGGACATATATCACTAACTAGTTTGTATTTTTATCTGAGACTAAAAGACTAAGATTCAGATACAGAAACAGAAAAACAAATACATATTTTAAAGTTTATAAATCCAGTGCTTCCAAAGAAGTAATGAAATTAAGTTTTCTTTTTTTCTCTAAATGTTAATACCTTTAAATGCAATTCAACAGTGTAAGCAAAGTCTTCTGTTACCTCTTAAAATAGTACAGTCTTCCACAAAATGGACAAGCAAAATGATGATTTGTCTTTTCTGTCATATAAAACTGAGATGATAGCTTTGGTTAGGCTTGGGATACTGATTAGAAAATCGTTCCTTATCCCACTGCTATTAGAGGAATAGAAGCATAGCTGAACAATGGAAATAGTTTACCACCCCTGAACTGATACAGGAGTAGAGTGTTGCCAAAGATAGCAGAATCAAAAACTTGGACATAGGGGCAATGGAGAATGTGAAACACCCTTTTGTGGGCTCTCAGCAGTTACACCAGGTGAATGCGAAGGTGCCTGCACCCTGAAAAAAGGTGCTTATTGTAAGAGTAAGTGCAAGCAGAGTGCTCCTTTAATGGTGTCCGATCAAAGGAACGATACAAAAAGAACATACAGAGAGAAACCTGACCAAGACACAGTAATAGAGATGGTGAAGAGAGCAAAGCTGATCAGTCACACAAATTGGGAAGCATATGTTGGTTCTGAAGAAGGTTATTTTTTCAGTCAGAAGGATAAGAAAATGGAGTGAGACAAACACAGAGAGACATAAACACCAGGCCAATTAGTATTAACAAAGAATAACCAGGAACAAACCTGGTCAGATGCTCTAATTTATGGGCTATCAAGAGACTTCAAACAAAACAGGAATTTGCAACAGGTAAGGATGCAAACCTGAGGATGCTACATGTTATAGGTGGTTTGTGGTACTATGTAAGCTGATGAGGTAATGTGCACAGGAAGGGGGCTAGGCAGAAAGGGTTATAAAAGAGGTCATTTGTGTGTAAATCTAGGCCAGTCAGTACACTTGTCTGGCTAAGCCCAATGCCTAATCACTGCAGTTTGTCCTGCCTTCTTATATTTTACTATGCTTTTTCTTAACTCTCTCTGTGTAATCTCATTCTTTCTCCCACATGCATTTGCTTCAAGGAGTCACTACCAGCTGCTGGTGGGACCTGTGTGTGTGTGAAATGTGGTGCCAGACACTGAAGTTAGGCTGGAGGTGTGGGCTCTTCTGACTCTTCTGATGTTGGCTGCTGGAGACAATGGGGTCTCAGGATCAGCAACTGAAGTGAGTGGGGAGTTTAACACCCAGCCACTGGGGTGGGAATGTGTGTACCATGAAAGACAATCTCTTTTTTTACAATCTCTTATATGTGTGTAAATATGTGTACATATACATGTATCTAAAATATTAAATTTAACAAGGGCGGACCTGTTAAACAGGTTTAAAGATTTTATAGGCAGAAATCTTTCAAGCTAAGTTGTAAGACCAACAGAGTGCAAAACCTTATAATAGGGTATTTAGGAGATCCTTCATGATGGAAACCTTGTGTTTTAATAACTCAGACCCCCAACTGTGGTAAAATTTCTTCCTTTAAGTAGCATAATATTGGACTTTACGTACATACTGCTAAATAAAAGAGTCAGAGAAAGAGTGCAGATTTAGATTAGATATCAGGAAAAAATTCCTTACTATGAGGGTAATGAAATACTGGAATAGATCACCCAGAGAGGGAGTAGATGCCCTGTCCCCAGAAGTTAAATACCAAGGTGGATGGAGCTTTGAGTCACCTTGTCTCATGGAAGGTACTCCTGCTGATGGCAGTGGGGGTTGAAACTAGATTGTTGGAGATGACTACCAGCAGTGGAGAAGCACCCTCAGCGACACAGACCTATGATGGATGTTGCACGTTGCTCTTACATAGACTGTTAATATGCCTATGGACAGTCTGTGGCTTGGGAATCCTGTCATGCTTCAAGATTTTGTAATGTTATATGGTTATATGTGTGTGTGGCTAGCCGTCGCGAACGACGATGCTTTTTATGCCTGCGCGAATGGATTTATTACGTGGAGCTCAGCGTGCGCGGAACTGGCCCCACCCCCTTTAGCCCTGGGACGCTCCCTAGCCTTGGCCGGGGCAAGCCCGGACGAAGTTGGCAGAGCGAGACCCGCAGGACTCGAACCGGCGTCCTTCCGAGAAGGAGCACGGATCCAGGGGCAGTGGCTTTACCCACTCGGCCACAGCCGCCGGCATATGGTTATATGGTTATATGGTTTTCCTATGTACCCTGTTGAAAAATTCCACTCACATGGCCTGTAACTCACTCCCTACTGCCTCCTGCTGGCAGCTGGGTCATAACCCTATAAGGCATATCCCTGCCCCTGTCCCCTCAGTCTTGGGGATCCTGGTCTTGTTTGGATGGGACCTACCCAGACCTTTCCCCAAAACCTTCCTAGGGTGCACCCGGCCCCAGAACCCAGCCCCCCAACCCTATTTAAGTTGTGTATCAGTTGGAATAAACGCTCTTTGGCTTGTACCTTTATACCTCACTCCTTGGAGTGGTCTCCCTTCTTTCCAGCCCCACGTGCCCTCAGGATCACACTAGATTATCTTTAAAGGTCCCTTCCAGCGGAATCCATTCTGTGACTCTACAACTGAAACAGACAACATATCTGGGATTGTTTTTTCTTTTGTTTGTTTTGTTACCATTGTTACAGAAAACAAATGTGAATTAACCCATTGTGCAGGTTCTTAGGTTTATATTCTGCTTTTTACTTTAATTCCTGAATAAAATAACATCTGGGGAATTACAGATCTAGATGTCTCATCTCAGCGCTAATACAAAATTGATTTAAAGTGCAATTAAAGTAAGGTTAACATAATATCTGTCTGAGTATGACATAAGTACAATTCATAGATGTGAAAATTATGCCTTTTTAACCTGCTAAAGGTTACTGAAAAATTTATAAACAATAGATTTATATCACCCTAGTTGATGTAATTTATGCCTCTTTTTTTTCCTGATAATGTGGTACATAAAGGTTCAATAAAATAAAGAAATAAAGGAATATAAAATGCTAAGTCTTATCATAGATTTTTTAACTGGTCAGTCTGTAAGAAAGGAATCACAGTGAAAGACTGATTCCAGATCTTGATCAGGTAAGAAACTCTGATGATTTATATTTAACATATTCCTTGAAATGAGTGTTTTTATTCTTATTTCATGAACAAGAAACTGAAATAGAGTGCTATGTCAACTTCAGCTTTTGACAGCTATGAAAGATGTGACAAGTCATGCTCTTATAGTGTTCTCTCTCTCTGACAACAGAGGTCGAGTTGAGATGGCAAAAATTTGTGAAAATTATCCAAGTATAAGATTATTTTGATAATGACGGAGATACGCATCTCTCCTCTCATGGTGCTATGAATCAAAGTAAATTAAAGAAATAGATGGGTTTTAGGGGGTTTTGTGGTTAGCTGTTTGTTTGGGTTTTGGGTTTTTTGTTTGGTTGGTTTTTGGGTTTTGGGGTTTTTTTGATTGCTTGTTTTGTGTTTTTTTTTTTTTTTTTTTTTGGGTGGAGAAAGAAATCTAAAATATTTCATAAAAGATNTTTATTGGGAGTAGGAAGAAATCTGAAATATTTCAGAAAAGATCTGAAAATTTTATCACATTTGAACAATGCTGTGATGTTAATATCTGTCTAATTTTATTTGAAAAAAAAAAAAAGCCAGAAATACTTTTCATGATTAGAGAACAATAACAAAATGCATGGCTGATTTAGTTTCAAAGCTGAAGAATTTTTGAAAGAGTTAAAACATTTTAGCAGCTTAGAAATTTGCTGTGTCTAATATGTCTTTGGAGTTAAATCTATGGGATTCGTTTTGTGTATATTTTAATTTCTTTGTTTCTTGGTAAATCCACATTACATTTGTGCCATCTAATCTTTATTTGAAAAATAACTGTAATTTGTATTAGTGCAAAGCAATAGTCTCCAAGCTTACATCCGGCCATAACAGGTCATTCTGGAGCCTTGGCTAATTTGAAATGGTCCTGGAAAGCACTTTGCAGAGGAAGAGGAAAGGCTCATCTGCTAACACTCTAATTACACAGCCTTCATCAGATCTGATATTTGAAAAATATTCAGTAATTTTATTTTTTATGATGGACTTTTCTATTATCCAGAAATGCTACTAGCATTTTCTGTAGTAAAATATCTATTGTCAGATCATAAGCTGCCACAAATATTGTTTACAGAATTTATAGGAGGTAATAAACAGCTTCCAAAAGGTTTGCCACTCCACAATATTTATCCACCTGTTGATCCCAGGTTTCTTTAACACTTTATTGCCTAATATTGACCTGTAAATAAAAAAGACTTTGTCTAGTTCTCCCAAACAGAAATCCATTGTTTCTTCATTATTCAAAGAAAGATGCCATCATTCATTTCTGAAATCAGTGTTCTTCTGTGCTGTGATTCTTCTGATTGTGATCTTTATTTCAGCAGGCTGTGTTCTTAAAAAGGCAAGCCTAGATAACAAATGCCTTCTTAGTCTCTTGTGCTGGGTTATTTGGATTTCATGGATAAAACAGGTCTGAATACTTTCGTATTTGAAAACAGTTTACAAAAAATGTATTTTGTCTGCTAAAAAAAAAAAAAGGCTATGATTGTCTTGAACATTTACAGCTTGATTTTACATCTGGGGAATCTGTGGAGGGTACTAGTTGTTAAGACACCTGTTACCAAGCATAAAACAAATCACAGTGATTCACAGTAAATCAGAGAGGTTATGCTGGAAAATGCCTACTGTGTAAGAATATATCCTAACTCTACAGTTAGAATACTTGATGCAAGATGTGAAGGTCAGTTATTCAGTTGTTACTGTATTTCATGTCTGCTAAGTGCTAAAAATAAACAAATTCCTTATATGTTCAAAACCCCTACAACTTTAAAGATAAATCAAGCATCATAATTTTTACTCTGATAAGGTGCATATGTGATTTTTTTCTCTTTTCTATAGATTTAAAGCTATTTCTATTACATTGTAGGAATAATACGTAATGAAATTACCTAAAATGTTGTATTTTACTGAACTAGAGAAACAGAGAGTTAAACTGAGAACTTAAGCTAGTTATCTACAATGAATCATACTGTATAGGGAATTTTCATTGAAATCAATGGTCAAATTATTCTTATGGATTTCTGACTCACTATAGCAACCACATTAAAACAAACAAAAAAGATTTTCAACAAAACCAATTTCACTGGAATTTAGTGTTAAAATATAACATATCTATGGACAGAGAAATTAAAATAAGACAATATATGACAATTCCATGCACTGTTTATAATCAATATGTAATTCATAGCTTCATTATAGATTATTTGTAAGTTTATGATAGATATGATCAGCTGTGATTTCATTCACGGGGATGTTTTGACTTTTTTGGGTTTTCCTGTACAGAAATTGAAAAAGAAAAAAAAAAAAAAGATTTTACATCTAAATGAAGCTGTGTGAATACATTGGAAAATGTCAAAACGTTTACTTTCCACGTTTTAATAGTTTTGCAGTTGATATGACTATGTATTTGATGTGATTCTTCTCCTTCTCCCCTACTCCACTCCTGTGAGATTCCACCGTAAGTACTGCATCCAAGTCTGGGGCCTCCACTACAGGAAGATGATCAGCCTGTTGGAACAACTGCAACAGAGGGCCATCAAGATGGCCAGAGGGATGGAAAACCTCTTCTATGAAGAAAAACTGAGGGAGTTGGGGTTGTTACCAACTGGAGCATGAAGAAGACTCCAGGGAGACGTTATTGTGGTTTTTTAACAGTTAAAGCAGTGTTATAAGACAGATGAGGACAGATCATTTAGCAATAGGACAAAGGGTAATGGTTTTAGACTAAAAGGCAGTAGATTTAGATTAGATATGAGGAAGAAGTTTTTTACAGTGAATCACTGCATTAGGCTGCTCATCAAGTTGGTAGATGCTCCAGCCCTGGAAACATTCAAGGTCAGGTTGCACAGGGCTCTGAGTTACATGATCTGGTTGTCCCTGCTCATTATGGGAGGTTTGACTTAGATGACATTTAAATCTCCTTTCTAACTCAAGCTATTCTATGATTTTGTGATTTTATCATATCAGAAAATGTTTCATAATAATGAAGTTTAAATTATTATAGACACACGTGTATATGCCTTGTGTTATGCTCACTGTCCTGCTGCCTCAGAGTCCTCTAGTCATTGATTTGCTATGTTCTGCACATGGTGTATGTTTGGGGTGTTTTGTTATGCTTAGTTTTTGTTTTGTTGTGAGCTGTTTATAGTTCTAGGGTTTACACTATAATGCTGTGCCCTTTTTTGTCATTGCCCCATACCAGTAGGTCTCTACCCTACATCCTGGGACCCCATTTTCCAGGCCCTTTCTATCATACCAGACCTATTTGCAACTAAACTGCATTTTTAAGTCAACAAGGAATATTTCTATACACAAAAATCATCAACACATTACTAGTTACTGCATTTAAAAAAAGTGATCATGCCACAAAATTATACAAAGCTAAGCAAAGCGGAACAAATGAGATAATAACTACTTGGTAGTTAGAAAATTGTTACAGATAAACAAGCTAAAAAATGCTCCAGGCAGGCCAAGAGGAGTTCAGATGCAGGCTCATGAGCCTCAGCCCAGTTCCTGCTAAGTTTTTACCTGTAATTAGCAATGGCAATATTGTATCTGTGTAGCTAAATTGCTGCATGGCAAGGTGGCTCCATCTGGCTTGCTTCCTCTCTACTCAAGGACTAGCTTTTTTTTTGGAAGAGGTTGGCTAGTTCCAAACTACATAACACTTGACTCTGAGTCTACTCATGACGCCTAGTGTCAGCCTACTGGATCAACATATTGCCCTTTTGTTGAGTGTGTTTTTCAGCTCAAATTATGCAAAAAAAAAATGAGATAGTTGTGTGGAAGTCCAACAGAGTCATTTCTCTAGTTCAAGATTCAGTGTGCATATTGTTCTGTGCCATGGGGCATCATGATCATGACGATGGAGATTTTAAAGATCTACTTAAGCAAGCCTAAGTGCTGTTAGAAGACAGAAGAGGATAAAGGTGGTTCATTTTCCTCCTCTTCTGAGGGCAGCCCATGGACTACTCATTAATGTATTCATGCTTTATCTTAAAAGGATTGTTTTGGGAAGGCGTAGTTAGCTAAGAAATCAGGAAAAAAATAATGTTCAATCTATGTCAACGATAAGAGGACAAATGCTTATTTGACCGTGTAGACATAACCATGGGTCTAAATATATGTAAATGTATATTCACTTTCAAAAGAACTTACAAGTTTAGAATGTCTGAGATATATAATCAACACTTTGTTGCTCTTTCCACCTTTTAACACAGCAGTTTCAGATATTTTATGCAATTAGTGTATCAAATGTAACAGTGTTATTAAAATTACCCATATATTCCTATCCAGAGGTCCACAAATAATTTCATTTATTGATTTTAATGGTACACCTGCTCCAAGCTGCTACATTGCCATTAATGATTCATTAATGTTCTTGGATTTCCTGCTGATACCAGCTGAATGAACGAAGAATATTTCCTGTAACATTACAAAATAATCAGGAAGACAGAAAAAAATGTTTGTTTTTTTTTTTTCCATTTTAATGAGTGTAGTCTTGTTAAATACATTGTATTAGTGGCACTAAAAAGGACTCTTTCAAATGTGTAACTCTAGGTTCACTATGTTTTATTATTTTATTGATTTGAATAGTAGTAAGTCAATCTGTTTAAAAGGCATGGCATTGGATAGCACTCTGGAAGAAAGGCCATTTGTTGAGAATTGCTTGATTTAAGACATTTGGAAGAGCAGAGGTTTGGTGATTTTTAAAAAAAAAAAAAA
>VXBX01004999.1:69058-86157 GCA_013400415.1 Scytalopus superciliaris
AGTTATATATCTTCAAGAATTCGAAAGACAAAAATTCCTTAGCAGTTAAAGAAAATAGCACGGCAGAAAATGCTAGGAAGAAAACCATAGTCTAAGGAAACACTAACTACTGGGTTTTCTTTTGCAGTATTCTAGTTCCTCAGTCACTCGGATTTAATCATGTTTGCCATTTCTCCTGCATCTTTTGTAGATATGTAATTATGCATTTTCCACTGAGGGCAGGAAAGGACATCCAGGTCTAGTTGCACAAGTTAGCTCTTAGATAGAGTGCAATAGGCACTATGAGGTACCAAGAAAGAGTAAATCCCCTATCCCCTGCCCCTGCTTTCAAAAAAAGTAGGGGAAATTAAAGTTACACTGGGGCATGGAGGTAAAAACAAAAACAAGAATCTATCACATGCTTGGAAGCCAGTGAGAACCTGAAGATTTTAAAGGCAAGAGGGGGCAACAGAGGAATTTGAGAATTGACTTGACAGAATCATTTTAATTGGGATGCCTTAAAACCAAAATTTTTGAAGTATGGGCAGAATAGCTGTCTTCCATCATAGATAGTTCAGCAATAAATCAAACTACTCACAAATCCCTAATGACACTAGTCATTTTTGTAGTGAGGCCAGTTAGTTATTATCACAAAGAATGTCAATCTACACAGGAAAAGCAATTTCTTTATTGAAAGAACGAATGATCAAAACTTTTTGGCCTATATTATATAGAAACTTTGGTTAGATTAACAAAATGGTTTGACATGTAAGGCTATCGAACCATCTTCCAGAAAATTATTTCAGGAGTTGCTTTTCTTCTTTGTTGAACAAAATAGTGTGCACTTGCTGACTGCTCTTCTCTATTCCACTACAAATGCGATTGCTCATTTAATGAAGGAGAATAAAAATACAAATAATTTGTTAAATTTCAGAAAACAAAGACACATTTTAAATCAGGAAATCATTTGATACAATGAATTCTGCAGCCTGTGTTTTGGTAGAATTATTTATCATATAGAACATATAGAGCACAAAAGCCAGCAATCTTTCTCCTAATACTTTAGCACTTACCAAAAAGTTATGCCCAAAATAATGAGGCTACTTTTAGTATGCAGGAAATTAATTCACATAAAATCTAACAGTGCAAGAAGCATATTGTAATATACTACCAATGGAGATCTTATTGATTTATTATTTTTGTAATATATCTTTAAGATTTAAATATTGACAGTTCTTTCTCTCATATATTTCTCATGAAGTAGCGAGTTTGCCAGGAATACTGCAATGATTAATTGTCTTTCAAAGATACTTTTCCACTAAGTTGGTTATTCACGTAAATAAGAATTCTTATTCAGTAACCTCACAGCATTCCTTTTCCTGCTATAGTTTGTTCTTTGAAACAATGTAGCTTCTAGCAATTTTTATTGCAATGCAGTGCAGGTACCCATATGTGAGGACATTTAAGTTATGAACATCATATAGATCTTTCACTCAAAGAAAGAATGTCAGGCAGCTTTCTCTGACCATTATTAGTCTGAATGATGTTTTCATTTAGTGTCAAGAAAGAAAATGTCCTTAATCCACTAATTCAGCATAAACATTTCTTTTAACTAATCTCAAACTATAGCAAATGGCATGCTACATGCTACATAACATAATGCATTCCAAGCTCAGGATAATATTTCTGATTTGGAAAAAGCTTTAGCTTCTCTATCTACCATTCACTGAAGTGTCTTGTAAGGCTTATCACTAAAATGTGCTTGGTTTTATGAGTTGTTTTGTTGGGGTTTGGGAGGGAGGTTTCTTGGTGGGTTTTTTGGGTGTTCCTATCCTTCCCCATGACTTGGTACAATTTTGTTTGATTTACCTAGCTACTGTATCACTGCCCTTCATGTGACTTAGATCCCAGTAAATTTTAAATCTTAAGCAATCTGAACTTCTTTATATATACTCAAAACCTTTTGAACTCAGTGCACTTTTGAGTATTAACACAACTCTGTAATTGGCATTATTTAATAATGGCCTGGTTATAGTGACCAGGACCAGTTTGTCACTGTGTGGGTGTGGCTAAGACTGTGTATTCTACACCCTCTATGTAATTTCTCATGAACTGTTAACAATGGATCACTTGCAGCAGCTTCCTGGGGCACACCTGACCCCTCAGGCTACAGGGTGGGTGTTTGGGAACTTCTGTGAGATAAGTTTCCTGTCTTCACACCAATGACTCAGGTGTGGTAAAGCCCCTCTGGAGAGCTGTTAGCACCTCCACACCCAACCTGAGGGGTCATGTCCGCTAATGGGCCATCAGGATTTCCAAAAATATGCCATGATTCACCTTACACAGTAACTCACCCATTGTGAAATTCCCTACCCTGGGGGAGGTACTGGGCACTCCCACCTGAGCCTAAGCATATATATACTGGGGGGTTTGGGACTGAACTCACTCCCTCGCTGGATCCAGAGGAGGACCAGAGCCTCAGCAGGACTGAGACTGCCACTCTTGACCAGACCGGGACCATCATCCTCAGGAACAGGTTTTCCTTTTTCCTTTTACTGTGTACTCAAGGGGGCTGGGTGGTGCTCAGCACAGGGGCTGGCGAGCTCCATTCTGTTTGTGCCCCAGGGTGCTGGGTTACACACCTGTTTCTGTGGGTCAAACGTGCCTTTTCCTCTGTACCCTTGTACTTATTGTGATCTTTTTATTAAATTGTAGTTCTGACTTGCAGTCTTTTGTGAGTTGGGTTCATTTCTCCTGCCGGTTTACACTTAAAGCAGCACAATTTAATATAGTGCTTTTCACAAGGTATGTATTGTATTGATTCACAAATTTCTTTCTTATGGTCAGTAAATGTAATATTCTAAGAAAAATTTATATAATATGTGATATGAGTGACACTATTTATATAAACTGATTCAGTTGTAGATGCATATCCAAAACTGAATGTTTTTTACATCCTACGTTTCACTTGGCAACACTGACTGAAAACCTACAAAAGTAACTTCTCTTTTTCATGAGATAAATGTAATTCAGAAAAGAGCCAAACATTTAATGAAAAATATCATACTATTTTTGTATCTTACAATGTTTGGTTATATCATTACATAGAAAAAGCTATCATAAAATGGTTACTCAAAAAACTCAACTAGACTGAACTCATTGTCCACAGGTAGGAATCTTGTTCCCTGTGAAATGTCCTGCCTAACCAAAACTTTTGAAAAGAACTGAAATATATGCCAGAACATGTCTAAGACACCTCTTCACACAGTAGGTGTATCAAGTTGGGCAACTAAATGAAGCCCTGATGACTGGAAACCCAGTAACTAAATGAGTATCCAAATGCTGAATGTGCATACAGGAACCTAAAATTAGGAACAAGTTGAATCATACACATATTCTGAGCCAGTTGTTTGACTTACTTATATAATCAGTGGAGTCATTCTGGCATTGCAGCTCTTAGGGATGCACATCTTTCAGTAACTGTTTGGAAGTGCTTCTGTCTACTGAATAGAATGTGGGAGAAGAAATCTAACTTAGAATAGTGAATTCTATCATAAACTGAGAGGTTAAATCCTATTCCAAGTGCCTAAGGATATACTGGATTTTCAAAATCTAGGGTTTAATTGCCTAAACACAGGGTTCAGTTTTATTTGCTGTGTTCGAAGATATATGACAGATATCACACAAGACCTACAGTAAACCTGAATATTTCTGAAGGTGCACATAGTAATTACGATAGCCTCGGTTATCCTAAATTGTATTAGAGGCCAATATTAAGGCCTCTGAACTGATTCCCTACAGTCAATTTAAAACCAGATGCCCTCATGAAACTAGGAATACATGGTGTAGATATAGGTCTATAGTCCTGAACTCTTTTAAAAAGTTTCAGTTTATGGGACACAGAAAGAATTTTGCCTTTAGCATTTAACTAGTTACTCTGATTGATACTCTTAGAGCCTATTTGTTTGTCCTTGAACATCCAGTTTATAAGTGTTTCTTCTTATAATGCATTGAAATATTTATTGTCCCTTAAAAAATAGTAATTTTTGATAGCATAGTGTGAATTATGTATAAAAAGCTGATTAGTAGTCTTGGTAATTACCTTTTATCTTCTTTACATAAAACAAAACTATTTTCATTTGAATTGGATTTAATTCCGTTTATTAATTAGTCATGGAAAATTCTTCTGTGATTAGTTACAAGAATTCTCACTATCCTCTTCCTTGTTCCCTCCCTCCCTCCTTGCTTCTTTCTTCCTTCCTTCCTTTATTTCTTCCCTCTCTGTCCTTAAAAGTTCTAGTGACATGACATAGGAATAAAAGAAAGTGGTCTCTTATTCCCTCTTTTTTTTTCTTTCTTTCTTTCTTTATTTTTTTTTTTTAATTTAAAGAATATAATCATCCCAGAATGTCCCTTCATCTGACATGGGGGCAGGTATAATAACACAGATAGCTAATAAAGGATGTGAAGGCAACAGGAATAAAAGCAATGGAAAATTCAACTGAGATTGCTTCCATATCTTCACACAGAACCCACAAGACAGAACATTCTTTTTAAAAATAACTTGGTGAAGTCAACTTTCAATTTTACTTAAAAAGCCTTAACTCTTCATAAAAGTTTTAATGTTATTCCTTTTATAGCAGTAAAATAGGTATTGTATTATATTGTCTGTACTATGCATTCATTTCACTATAAAAATTCATGTATACGTATGCTTTAGCCACACACATACACATAAAAATAAACATGTAAATGAAAAGTGAAAATGTAAATGCCCTCATTATGACTGTTTGTATACTGTCCTCTCTAAACAGTTCAAAAGTAGCACCTTATTGTTTCAACGCTCCTTCCATGTGTTATTCTCATGGTCCTTTCTAAATAGAATTCCAGAATGTTTTGAAGTGTATAGAACCTCAAACTATCTATCTATCTATCTATCTATCTATCTATCTATCTATCTATCTATCTATCTATCTACTGAGAAATACATGCAAGATAAGTGGAAGTAAAAAGAACTGAATAATGCAAGTCAAGAGCAGCACTATCAAAAGTATGATTTACTAATATGAAGTATTAAGACATGGCAAAACAATTTAACATATTCTATGGGCATTTACTGCATATATTTTTGATATTAATTTTGCTTTTATAGGGCTTACTTATGCAGGTCTTCTTCAATATTCAACCCTGAAAACTATATCCAAATGTGCATAATTAGAACATTCCTGTTTTTAAAGCAGGCACCATGCCTGCCAAGCATAATGGGAGAGTTCAGATTCTATTTTGTATATGTAAATAATTGTAAATTTTTAAACTTCTGAAAATGTAGAGCTGGTATACAGATCTACACATCAGTACTGTACTGTATTGCACTGTAATCTATACTATGTTGCATATTATTTGAGCACCAGAACAAGGAAAAAAAAAAAAATTATTTGCTTGCCTGTGTTGCAACTATACAGTCCAGAGTCTTGAAATAAATGTCATAATTTAAATTCTATTACTGCTTTGTCTGTCTTTGAATATAACACTTTTATTTGCCAGAATATACTTCCTTCTATCTTAATCATGAATTTCTGATGTCAGTTGAAGTGTTGCAAGAACAGCTGACACAAAGATTGAACATGGAACAGATTTCCAAGCCGGTTTATGTTTCAAGATATGTTATTGCATACATAGCAGCCCACAAGTGGTCTTTCTTAGAACAACTGCATTTTTTGGCCTTTTTAATTAGTCACTAATTTGAGGTGCACACAGTTAAGAAGTTTTTTTCAGTTTACCATTGACATTATGATCGCTCTTACAGAATTTGGAAATAAAAGCCCACTTTTTAAATTTTGGCATGAGGATATAGCACATCTAGTAATGTGTCTAAGAGTACTAGGATAATGTAGCAGTTATTAAAATGTATTAGGATTTCAGGATTGTCCAGCTGTGTTCTGTAGTTTTAATTTTGCGCTCCCCTCAAAGTATCAAAACAATATTATTTGTAGTTTCTTTGCTACAGAGTAGTAATATTCTACAACAGAGAATAGCTCACATAACTTTTAGGTAATTTTTCTTGTGAAAATGCTATAGCAGAAGTACTCTGGTAAAAATTTGCAGAGGTTCTTCTGTCCTCCTAGAACAGGAAAATAATGTTTCTTATTCATGAAATTTCAGAAGAGTTAACATACCTGCAAAATTTACAAAAAATGGTACATAAAAGTTCTCTTTTTCAGTCATCAGTCAAAAGAACAGAACTGTGCAGGACAATCAGACATAGAACACGGTGAATAAGCTCTTTTTTGTCTGTTTTTCAAACTGACAATTTCCTAAAAACTGAAAACACATCCTACATTTGACTTACTTATCACACGAGACTGAATTATTGTAAAATTGTACCTAACAGACAAGAATGCCACAGCTCACAGTTAGAAGCATTACAGAATTCACTCTGGCTTTAGATATTTCTGTATGAAGCTGTATTAAGACAATATAATATCTTTATAATTTGTATCAAAACTACTTCAAAGCTCTTCTTCCTGCAATTCATCCTCTACATTAGGTTACATAAAGATATACACTTCCTGGGCTTGTAAACATTTTCTGGGAGGCTCAGGATATAACTAACCTTAAGCAGAGATGAAGTCAAATCGATTATTTCTTGCATGCAGGAGACACATAATTTTCTAAATTGTGGATACCTTTTATCAAGCAAAAGGAGTCAAAAGCTCTGTAAGTATATAATTTCTTTGTATATTAGCATCCAGTGGGCAAACCCACCATACTTTTTCTCAAAAAGGCAATTTTAGTAATCCAAATCTTTTAAGTAGCAAGATTATTCACTGTTAACACAAAATTCTACACATAAACTATCTAATTTTTTTAAACCATACACATATTCTCAAGGGAATGTACTTATAAACAATTTAAATACCAATTCTTTTGTCAGTTAATGGATGAAAGAAATAAAATTTAACTGAACACCACATAAATCTTTTAATTTAAAAATTCTTAGAAAGTTCATTTTTTCTCTCCTTATAATGAAGCCTTACTTCTAAGTAGTAGAAAATTAACAGAAGAACATAATTTTCCTCCTGATTTTTGTATACTCATGTTCTTTCCAAAACCAAATACACTTTGCCTACTACTTATTTATTTCCTTAATTATTTATTTAGTTGTCTGGAAGTGTGATTCTCTGCTGACTTTGGAGACCTCAGGAACCTGTTTTAGAACACCTTACAGTTCATGTACTTTCATTCTTCAGATTGCTAGGACTTGTATTTGTTACTTTTAACTTTCAGACTTTCATTACTGTTTTCTTAAACCATGCAGTTTCCAGATGCTTTTTATAGATACTGTATCCAATACGTTCATTTGCTGGGGAGAAACAGTAGATTTAGAAGTTTAGTAATCCATTTTTAGTAGTTTCTCAAAATCTGTACAGTTTCAATTTAAACAGCCTGTTATTGCATTACTAAGGTCAGGTTTTAACACAGTTTATGAGAGTTTATATGGGGAATTTTGGGTCAGCGACCTGCTAGACCACAGCATTCAAGGACACAGTCTGGTTTATTTCCTCAATAGGATGGGTATAGTAAGTATAGAGTAATTACTGTTGTGTTTGCAGAAAGGTGACTATTACCCACCTGTTATACTATTGCATTTGTGTGGTGAGGATTTGTTAGCAGAGAAGCTGCAACTTCCTCCCTGTCCAGCAAAGCCAATGCCAGCCAGCTCCAAGATGGACCAACTGCTGGCCAAATATGAGCCCATCAGCAATGGTGGTAGCCTCTCTCCAGTAACTTGCTTAAGAAGTGGACAAATTTACTGCAGAACAGCAAATGTAGCTAGAGAGAAAAGTGAGAATATGTGAGAGAAACAACTCTTGAGGCAACAAGGCAGTGAAGAAGGAGGGGGAGGAGGTGCTCCAGGCACTGGAGAAGAAATTCCTCTGCAGCCCATGATGCAGGCCATGGTGGTACAGGCTGCAGCCCATGGAGGTCATGGTGGAGCAAAGATCCACTTGCAACCTGTTGAGGACCCCACACTGGAGCAGGTAGATGGCTGTGACTCTGTGTGAAGCCTGCACTGGAGCAGGCTTTTGGCAGGACTTGTGACCCCATGAGGGAACCACACTGGAGCAGTCTGTTCCTGAAGGACTGTGGCCATCAGGAAGGGACCCACACTGAAATTGTTCATGAAGAACTGCAGCCCATGGGAAGGACACATATTGGAGAAGTTCATGGAAGACTGCCTCCCGTGAAAGGGACCCCATGGTCGAGCAGGGGAAGAGTGTGAGGAGTCCTCCCCCTGAGAAGGAAGGAACAGCAGAGACAACATGTGATGAATTGACTTCAATACCCATCCCCTGTCTCCCTGTGCTACTTTCAGGGAGGATAAGAATTTGTGAGTACAGTTGAGTTCAGGAAGAAGGGAGGAGTGGGGGAAGGTGTTTTGAGATTCAGTTTGTTGGATTTTTTCCCACTGTTCTAATTTTATTTGATCAATAATAAATGTAATTAATTTTCCCAGTTGAGCCTGTTTTGCCCATGATAGTAATTGGTGAGTGACCTCTCCTTGTCCTGATCCCAATCCATGGGTCATTCTTTATAATTCCTCTCCACTGTCCAGCTGAGAAGGAGTTTGATAGAAGCTTTGATGGGCACCCAGCATCTAGCCAGGATCAACTGACAACATACCTGTCCTACAAATCACATTTCCAGTTGCATCTGTCCATCTGAAGCCAATTCAAAGCCAATGACCTGGTGGAACAAGGTATTGACTCCAACTGATCCATGGTCAAAGCTCAGTCCTGATACTGCAGAAGTCTCTCTTGTTGAGTATCAGTGTCTTAACAGCTTCTGCACTGAATATTGTGTATTGTGTCACTGTGTCTTCCATAGGGTCTATTGTTTTAAAACTATTCATTTCTTAATATTAATATAAACCACCAATGGGTTTGTATTCTCATAACAGTGGGCCAATCTTTAGACTTTCTCCATCTCATGGTCCACCTAGTAGTTACATTTGCAGCTTATGTCACTCTACGTTGCTGCTGAAGTGAGTCATCTTTGGTATCCAGATCATACTGAGTCAGCCAAGTAAGTTCAAGCTGGGCAAGTAGAGTCAGGTCTCATTTGGGTGGTACTGCTGGGTGGACTACCTCTAGTTACAACAACTGATATGTCAAAAGAAAGAAATACAAAGGTTTCAAAAATAGTCAGGAAGTTCAGAATTCTGTATGGCAATATGCATATGTTAGGAAAAATATTCAGCGCTCAACAGCTTGGGGGTTTTATAGAAACACAACAAATATTTTGGGAAAAACCCTGTTTCTGGTGAAATAAGATAGAACTTTTCTATTCCACTGGAGAAGTCCATCATTACACTTTAGTCATTTGCATGGAACACCTATATTACCCTTCAGATTTTGGGAATTCATCATTCCCTTCTNCATGACATTCAGATCTTGATTCACTAGAGACTTTGTCTGTGCTAGTTTCTGGTTTTGTAGACAGCAACAGAATAAGACAGTACATGTTTCAGTGCACAGGTGATGATCCTGAGTTTTTGCCATTGTTCTATAAGTGGGTAAGAAGTTATGAAATATAAATTAACAAATTCCGATGATCACAGGCAAACAAGTCTACCTCTGAGGTTCAGTGTGTACAAGTTACTCATGCAAACAAATCCTCACTTTGTGAAGAAAGCAAGTTTTGTAAGGTACTTACTGTCAAGATAGGTCAATCAAGGCACAATTAGCTCTAATTAGCAATCCCACAAGCTATTAAAATTGTTTACCTTCTGTTAAGATAGGCACAAAAAGGTACATAATTTTCTCCCACTTGTGAAAACATCAAAGAAAACTATTTCCTATCTGAACCATAAAACCAATTATAAATGAGGACAAGCACAGCAGTGATATCAACAGAATTTAGGAAACCATTTGTATTGCTAATTGCAGCATTTTAGCTAGCTGAGGGAGTATATAACACTCTTCCTATTAGGTTCAAAATAAAGGATCCCAAATAATTGTGAGGTTTTTTAATATAAATTTTCACAAGGACAGAGAAATTGACTGGCAGATCTCAAGATTTCTTACAAGTTCTATAACTACTGCAATTTTTATATCGAGGTCTGAGTAAAGAGGTAGAATGGTAATTTTTTGTTTGTATTGAAGTACATAAATTAGTAGTCTTGTTTCAAAAGGGAGTCTAGAACAGAACAACTCCTAGTTGTTCATTTTTTTTAAAAGCTAATGTATAATAGAAAGTTCAAATAGGAAATCAAAGGGCTAGAGAAATCCATAAGTTTCTCATCTCAGGCTTTTGAAATTGCTTATAATTGTATTGTCTCCAGAGGGGAAAGCAAGCTACATGAAAAGCCATGAACACAGATTTTACAAGTTAAAAGACCACATGATACATTCCAATAGAACTGAATTTAGGTGGGAAAAAGGTTTTAACTTCTTCACTGGATGAGGAAGAACTTATTGCACTAACACTTGTTTTAAATGAAGAAAATTTCCAGTTCTGATTGAACTATTTTGGCTAAGGAGAAAATGGATCTGACAAGAATGTAGTCTGGAATACGTTTTTTTCCCCAAAATGAGACAACATGCCACAAGCATTTGCTTTGGTTTATCAGACCTGCTAAATGTGCTTAGATGCTACTGGTAAGAAATAAATTTTTAAGCAGTGATTTTAAATATATCCATGAAACCACTTAAATTATACTTAAGCAGTAAACTTCATAAATAGTACTCCTCTGGATGCATTTACAGTACTCGAATATGTCCAGAGGAAAACAACAAAGCTGGTGAAAGGGCTGGAAGGCATATCCTGTGAGGAGCTGCTGAGGACTCTGGCTTTGTCTAGTTTGGAGAAAAGGATGCTGAGGAATGGAAGTGGAATCAGAGGTGCTGATCTCTTCTCCCTCGGATCCAGTGATAGGGAATCTGAGAATGGGTCGAAGTTGCACTAGGGGAGGCTCAGACCAAATACTAGAAAGCATTTCTTCACCAGGAGGTTGGTCAAACACTGAAACAGGCTTCCTAGAGGAGTGGTTGGTGCTCCAAACCTTTCTGTTTAAGAGGCATTGGGACAATGCCTTTAATAATATTCTTTCAGTTTTGGTCACGTCTGAAGTGTTCAGGCAGTTGGACTATATAGTTATTGTAGGTTCTTTCCAACTGAAATAACTTATCCCATTCTATTCTATTCCAATTCATTCCATTTTAATATTTTTTTCAGGTAAGTTTCCCATCACCCACTCCATAGTCATGATAACAGATTAGATTCACCAGAAACTTTATTATTGCTCATAATTATTTTAATTCAAACAAGTGGAATGAAAACTGCTACCAATCCAGTCTAGCTGTGATGGGAAACTGTACTTTTAATGAAGTTCATTATCTGGTTTTCAATATTCAAATAATGTATAGGTATATGTTTGTTTTTTCATTACACATTGCCCTTGAAGAATAAAAACTATGAACGGCATCTTTAGTTACCATACAAAAGTTATTTGGTTTGATTTTTTTTTTTTTTAATTATTTGTATTTGAGAAAGAACTATGCCTAAACAAATTCACAAATATTTAGATCTTCCCCAATATACACGTTGAATATATTATTGAAGACACTACATTTCATCCTTTGCATAGCAATATCTTGGCTGGTTTGGACTTGCTAACGGAATTGTTAGGCTTCATCTAACATGATGTATGACTGATTATTTCTTTTTAATTAAAATAATACATTCCAAAGGATTCTAATCCCTTATACCCCTGACATAAATGAGATTACCCATACATTTGCAATGTAGTGGATTAACCTGCCTTTCTAAATGTATGCTCACCAGAAAATAGCAATCACATTAATGTATTTCATCCAGAGTCTCTAAAGCTGCACAGAAAAAGATGGGATTTATAATGAGACCATGAGATTTACAGATATGAGCAGCAGATCAAAGAAGTGGTAAAAAAATTAAATTTCTGAATTCAGTATTTCTAAATCAAGTAGCCTGGCAGCTGATTATATGGAGGGCAGTCTAGGTCAGAAATTTCTGGTTATCACAACTCAGGCAGCATGGTACATGAAAAGAAACAGCCTAGACAGAACAGTTTAGGCTTTTGAAGATGAATCCTTTATGCACTAATTCTACACAGAAGCTCTCAGGAAGTTAATGAAACTCAAAAGTATCCACTGCTGGCATAGAAGTGCAAATCCTGCTGTTTAGACTGATGACTGAAGTGGAATATAACATTGTTATTTTCCTCTATATGTAAGTTTTGTATTGGTGGAAGCTAAAAAGCTCAAAATAAATCTGACCCAAAATTGTTTGGTTTTCAAAGTTATCACCAAAACCACTATGTTTTACTCACTGTCCTCTAAAGTCAGATTTTTGGGATATGAACAGTAAGAACATTAAATAAATTTCTCCTTCTCTCAATAAAAATAGCTTCAGAAAGGCTTTGCACTGTGTTTTATTTAGTATGTGCCCTGGAATTCTTTGCGTAAAATGTTGTGTGTTTCATACAACCAGACTGAATTTCATGGAATGTCTCCCCCCTTTGTATCAAAGCACTATTTTTAAAGATACTGTAAAAAGCACTTGCTGGACACTACCAAAACTTCTGTAAAACAAGTAGAACAGTTATCACCATTCTCCTTCAGTGATTCTGAGGGAAATAAAGAAAACAAAACCATTCAAAACTATGACTATTGTCATGGTCAAATTATGTTCAAACTTCAAAAATGTTGAATCCTTCCTTAATTCTGAGCTCTGCAAGTTAAAATGGGCCTAAATAAATTCCGTATTATTACCACAAATAGGCAACAAAAAAGGGAATATAACTTTATTTTTGAAGCTGAATGAAAGATTTGGTCCTGTTTGTGGAAAAGAGAAGAGAAGACAAAGGAAAAGCCTCAGAGCTGCCATTCTATTTAATTTCCTTAATTTCCTTCAGTTGTCTCCTTACTTCAGCAGACACTGTCATGCTGAGATTAATTGTGGTGCAAATGTACTGTGCAATAGGCTCTCTTAGTATGGTCAATAATTAATCCAAATCTTGCAATCTAATTGGAAATGTTAATATATACATATATATTACCATTTATATGTTACACAATTATGACATAATTAGAACTACTGTCTATGTATGCTTTGTAGTCTAATACTGAATTTCAAATATCACAGAATCACAGAAAATGCTGAGACCCGCAACGATCGTCAAGTCCAATTCCTGGCTCTGCACAGGACCATCCCAAAGAGTCACACCATGTGCCCAAGAGAATTGTCCAAACGCTTCTTGAGCTCTGTCAGGCTTGGTGCTGTGACCACTTCCCTGGAGAGCCTCTTCCAGTGCCCAACCACCCTCTGGGTGAACAACCTTTTCCTAATATCCAACCTAAACCTCCCCTGACACAACTTCAGGCCATTCCTTTGGGTCCTGTCACTGGGCACCATAGTGAAGAGATCCGTGCCTGACCCTGCTCTTCCCCTCACAAGGAAGTTGTAACTGCAACTTCTCTTCTCCAGGCTGAACAGACCAAGTAACCACAGCCACTCCTTGCATGGTTTCACCTCAAGGCCCTTCACCATCTTCGTTGCCCTCCTTTGGACACTCTCTAAAGGCTTAATATTCTTCTTATATTGTGGTGCCCAAAACTGCACACAATATCCAAGGTGAGGCTGCCCCAGAGCAGAGCAGAGTGGGACAATCCCCTCCCTCGCCCGGCTGGCGATGCTGTGCCTGATGCCCCCCAGGACACAGTTGGCCCTCCTGGCTGCCAGG
This sequence comes from Scytalopus superciliaris, assembly GCA_013400415.1. Taxonomy (NCBI): domain Eukaryota; kingdom Metazoa; phylum Chordata; class Aves; order Passeriformes; family Rhinocryptidae; genus Scytalopus; species Scytalopus superciliaris. The sequence continues at coordinate 82,821 of VXBX01004999.1, forward strand.
GCACTGCTGACTCAGATTCAACTTGCCATCGACCAGGATCCCCAGGTCCCTTTCCACGGCACTGCTTTCCAGCATCTCATTCCCCAGTCTGTACGAACATCCAGGGTTGCCCCATCCCAGGTGCAGAATCTGGTACTTCCACTTGTTGAACTCCATATGGTTGCCCAGGCCTCTAATTTGTTGAGGTCTCTCTGCAGGTCTCCCTGCTCTGAGGGAGTCAACAGCTCCTCCCAGTTTTGTGTCATCTGCAAACTTGCTTAATATCCCTTCCAGTCCTGTGTCCAAGTCATTTATGAAGACATTGGAGAGCACAGGGCCTAAGATGGAGCCCTGTGGAACCCCACTGGTGACAGGGCATCAGGCTGATGTTCCCCCATTCACTATTACCCTCCATGCTTGACCTGTGAGCCAATTGCTCACCCACCACATGATGTGTTCATCCAGCTGTGCTGGACAGTTTGTCCAGAAGGATCCTGTGAGAGACAGTATCCAAAGCTTTACCAAAATCCAAAAAGATTACATCAGCTGGCTTCCCTTGATCAGCTAGCTGGGTTACCTTGTCATAAAAGGAAATCAGGTTTGACAAGAAGGACTTTCCTCTCATGAAGCCGTGCTGACTGGCAAATGATTGTGTTGTCCTTCAGGTGCTTTTCAATACTACCCAGAATAATCTTCTCCATAACTTTAACAGGCATCCAAGAGAAACCAACAGGGCTGTAGTTTCCAGGGTCCTCCTTTCTGCCCTTCTCGAAAACTGGGACAATGTTCACCAGCTTTCAGTTTCCAGCTGTTCAGGTGACTTTGTTTTATAACTTTCAAAAAGAATTCTCAAAATATAAAATATAGTCAAAATCTGAATTCAGCAGACTCAGAAGCTTCAGCTCAACTGTTTTATAACTACATTGAGAAACTAGTTAATCTAACAAGAAATTTTTACTGATTGTAGGATTAGGGAAATGAGGTCTGTAGGGTGGAAAAGACAAAAGCTGGGGCAGTCACAAGATTCCCATGAAAACTCAGTCTTGTTATTAAAGGCCAGAGAGAAGCTATTATAATGTGACTCATTATAATAATAAAACCCACTTTCTTAGAAATGGTATTTATTTTGTCATATTGGTCTAGAAAAGTTTGCTGTTAGATTCTGGGTTTTTGCTTGTTTGTTTTTTAAGAAGGGTTCCATATCATGTATGATAGCTGCGGCATTAAATGCCAAAGAGGACATAAAATTGAAACCCCAAAAGACTGGGAACTCCAGCAGTGCTACTGAGAGTAGTTACTGCATAATAATTTGCAAATGACATACTGCAGCTAGCATGACTATGTTTCTTTTTATTGTCAGTTTATCGAGTTTTACCTAAAATGAGAATTGCATGTATTGTATAATTCCAGTACAGAGTTTACACAGCACCATTGCAATTTCAGTATAGAAAATTATCCAGTAAGATTCATTAGTGATCTTTATAGTGAAAAAAATTATTACTACTCAATGTTTCCAGTAATGTACTTTGTGAACATTTGGATTTATTTTCTTTGATTTTTAATTTGTTACCAGGATATAGCTATTTACTACTACACTGAAAAATAGTATTCATTATTCTTCTAAATAGAAGGTACTATTTTTATGGAATACTACCATTATTTCCTTTCCCTGAGCTGAAAAAAAAAAAAAAAGGCTTCCTTCCCCCCATGAAATTTCTTCATTCTTCAGCTGAAGAATGCTGATGCATTTATAATCCTTAATTACAGTTTTATGATAAGCAAATCCATGGATTATAGCCACAGGTACAAAAATCTGTTTCTCCTGGTAAAATAGTTTGATCTGAACACTTATTATAATGCAGTTTTCAATCCCTGCAGTAGAAAAAAATCTGGAGTTGTTACTAAGAAAATGCAAAAAATTATGAATTTGTTTAAACAACTAATTTTTTATCAGCTTGTGATACTCCAAGAAGGAAAACGAAGGAATGCCCTATTTGTCCTTGATGTCTGAACACTTTTGTAATCTGTTCTGTGTCCAGATTTGACAAAATATTGTGATGGATATTGAGAAGAAGAGGACTAAATTCAAAGAACAGTTATTCAAGATCTGCTTTAGTTGCCTAAAATTAGACTGCAGCCAAGGAACAGGTAGATTTGTACTGCTGTCCACTCTGTCAATGATGGATTCACTCCCTGTGTTATAGAAGGAAACAAGATTATCACTGCAACATGTTCCCATGTCTTGTCTGTCATTTAGATTTTTTTCAGCTTTAAGTGATTGATCATACTCAGTGATTAATGAATGAACAGCTCCAAAGCTTGCTATCCAAATCTAGCATATTTTGTCTGTTTGGAGGGGGTTGGAGGAGGGCTGCAGGTGGCAGAGAGAAGGGAGGGTTTGAGGTTTGGAATACTACTACCCAGTTCTGCTGTCACTTGGGGACATGGTTTAGTGGTAAACACGGCAATGGGAGACTAATGGCTGGACTTGACCCATCTTTGTGTTTTTTCCAACCTTAACAATTCTATGATTCTGTCTTTCTGCTCTCCAATGTTTCTCATCATAGTACTTTTGATATATTGAACCAGGAAGGGTAAGAACTGTTTTGACAGAACATTCTTTGGATTATGCTCCATATAGACACAAAAGATCTCAACAAGTTTTCTTCTATTAATATGCTTATCCAAAATGAACAAAATTTCTTAAACTGTCTTCCTAATGCTATGCATAACAAATATTGCTTCAACATGCATTTAACGTTTGAGGAAATAAATAATTTGAACATCAACTATGCACTTAGAAGTAGTTACAGTAATCTCCTTAGTCAAATGTTTGTGAAAAGTAGGAAATTGTTCCATTTTACAAGACTGATGGAAAACTGAACTATAAAAGCTCTTCTGTCTGTCAACTAATATATCATTATTTCTACATTGAAACTATTCTTTAATTACTGAGTAATCTTTGGAAACAAAATGGTCTTCATAATTTTAATGACAATTACATAAAATAGAATTTGCAGAAGAATATTTGTAAGTGTTCCATTTAAGTCTAAATAATCTTGCCTTAAGAAGATGTTCAGCTAAAAAATGCATGGGTTATACTGTCACTGACTGGATTATTCAATAAACAAAACTTAGCATTAAACTATCACTATTTTTCTTTCAGTGGTACGTTGATATTCAATATACATTGAAACATATTTTAATTAGCTTTTTCTTTTACATTTTTGTAGTTCTCACACCTCAAGATTGAGAGTTATGGCTATTTTTTCCTTAATTGCTACCATTAAGTATTATTTTCCTACTATAGGAAATTATTCTTAAGCATCAGGTTCTTGATGAGCTTTTTTTTTTTTTT